>JAWQRJ010000174.1:0-25609 GCA_033557515.1 Diorygopyx duplodentatus
TCGTAAACTAAAATCAAGTGGTTGTTGTAGGCTTTCGCGGCCGGTGTTCAATCTTCTTGACTTTCCGGTGGTCGCCGCGTCGGTGAAGAAACTCTCCTTTGACGTTTCGCCGTTCCATTGCAGACGGCATCTTCATCAGTTAGTTCATCATCACTTAATTAAAGCGAAAGAAGGCGAAAGTCTGACACTGACTACACGGGCATGGCTAAATCGGCAGGTGTCCCGCATCGCTTCGTATATTTAACTCGCTCTCAAAAATAAAATAATAATCTTGGTGTGATTTCAACAGCAACATGTAAAATCAAAAGAATTCTGTAGGCTCAATCACGTTAACATCCGACATAGCGTTCTTGAATGTGGTAAAAAAGGACAAATATAAAATTATGAACGAGTTTGAAATATAGTAAGCTATATCCTATAGAAAGTTCAAATTTTTTTGTTGGCTATTATGGGCAGAAAAAATTGTAAAGATAGGCGGTTACAGTGCAGCGGTAAAATTTGATACTTTTTTCACTTATCGTTAGTCGCGGATTGTGAGAAAACTGCTCAGTAAAAAAATCTGATTTTTGCGGACGATATGATAGAAATAAATGCTGATTACAAAAAAGTTTGTTTGAATCGTTTCGGTAAAGTAGTTTCAGGGATATAAGCCTTCAAACACATGGATCATTACTTTTTCGGCGATAGTAGGGAACAAACAATTTACACACAAGCAATTGATACCACATATAATATTTTTTATTGTCTTTCCACATCATCATAAGGAGAAGGATCATTTTTACTCAGTATCCTCACTAGCCACCACTAAAATTTGATGCAATAAACCATTACTTTTACCGTCCGAAAAGTTCGGAGACTTCAGTGCAGAGTGGTCCAAATTTCTGGGTTGTTAGCAAAACTTTTTTGTTAAGACTGGTATCGAAATGGCGTTTTGGCAATTCTGTTATAAATCGTTTATTATTTAACTATCAGAACCTTCTATAAATCATTTTATACGGTATTCGTTGTAGGATGCAATGAAAATAGCGGATTTGTTGTAACTGCAACTTTTATTGAATAAACATTTGTTGAAAGTTGCCCTACTATTTAAGGAAGAAACAAAAAGAAACATTGGTTGTTAATAAATCATTAATTAATGAGAATGTAGTAGTTTGAAAAACAAATATGCTAATATACCTTTGATAGGTTCAACTAAACACTCAAAACTAAACAACTAAAATATTAATATTAAATTAAATAAATATTAAAAAATGAAACTTTTTATCATATTTCATTTTAACTTTTATGTACATTCTTATTTTAACGCTTACAGTCTGCCTAATCTTAGGCTGAAGCCTATTTTACTTATTTTAATAAACAAAGAAAACAGTCGATAACTCAAACATGAGCTATAATATTAATGATTGTTGGATATCACAAACCATATATTTTTTATTTTTTGGTGGTCAACTCTATTCTACGTCCCACAAAACTGACAGTTCTATTTTTAGACCTATCACTATATTTTTTAAGGTAATATCTGTTAAACAAAATATAACCTGGAAACAAAGAATATAGTTTATTTCACTATGTAAAAATCATAATAATTTTTGTGGTCTACAAAAATAGTAAAAAGTTTTTCTTGTGTGCTATCCTGAAATTGGACAACTCGGTACATACATAGTCGTGCGATTGTTTACCAAAAGTTGGGATGTTGGATGTTCTTAAGTTTCATACGAGTAACATTGGTTTAACTTCCAACCAATAACCGGTGGTAAAGATGTAAATTGGAAATTTTCAAATTTGAAATGCCTTTTTTAAAGTTTACGGACATTTTCAATTTTCTGGAAAACTTAATTCAAAAAAAATCGATATATAAGAAATCAAATTTCTGTATGTTTCTACAACATACAGAAATGATAGAGCTATTACTAATAACTCGCTTTTGGAGAACTTCATGTGTACACGTCACATGTTCCATAAACTGTTTCCATTAAAGTTTTAGATTTCACCACAAGAGGACGGTAAGATAATAACAAATTTCAAAAATTCTGTAGAGATTTACTAATATTGAGAGCAAATGGACCGGAAAAGTTTAGTACTATTTTCATCTTACGTGTTTACAGTTTCAGAAAAAAAAAATTTATGTAGGTATATATTATACATACATATTCTCTGCCGAATTTAGATACAATTTTGTTAAGAACAAAACCCTTTCAGTATTATTACACCTTTTTAAGAAAATTAGGACATTTTTCAGGTTTCAGAAATACTAAATTTAGTTTTACTTTACTTATCCTATTAATGAACCCAAAGGTCTTTTGGTTTACTATTATACTATTATAATCTCACATCGATCACGGTAATTCACTTAATTATTAACGTAATGTTGTTTTAAGAGTTCATAATTTATTTACTTTTAATAAAAATAAAAATCAAAATAAACATAGTTATAAGTTTTCTTGAATACCACTTTGTTCACAAGTCGGGCTGACTATACCACCTACGCACCTGTAAATAAAATAAATAATAAATATTACTAAAATGTGTTAAATGAACACTATAAATATATGTATCGCTCATGATCATTGATCTTTTTCTGGGCATCAGAGAATTTGTAATTCGACATTGTGTTCCAGGAATAAATTAATGTAGCTTATACGTCTTGGTTTGCAATCAATTGTTTTATATTAAAAACCGGCTTGTTACTTGAAACTGATGATTTATATTTGAAGTCAGAAGTAGCAGCTTGCGTGGAAATCTATAGTTGAAACACCAAACATTGAATTTTCACTTTATTACAGATTGCAATCTATTTATTAATGTACTTTGTTTAAACGTTATCAAAATAAAGTATTTTCTATGTATTATATGGTTTATTGTCGTACCCTTTTCTTCCGTTTCAGATTAAAGTGTAACATACAGTCAATCTATCTATGTATATATTAATTATTAATTTATTTAATACTATTAAACGAGCTAATTTTCAAGGATTTCAAGAATGAGGTGCGAAAAACCGATTTAGATAGATCTCAAGTTTCAAAAAACTCATTTTATATGTTTCTTTGAACATTGTCAAATAATAGTTTGCTGTAAGACGACCTTTGACGAACTAGTTTGACCTTCGACCACACGATGGCGATGCCAGTAGCTATCTAATTAATTAATTAAATTATACAAGCGAAATCGAATGTTCAACTGTGTTTTAACAGTGTTATCAGTGTTAGCAGAAAAGTCTACTATGGAAATAACAAATGCATTGAAGTTATTACTCACACTATACATATGCTAATGGATTAAAATATAACAATAAATTAAGTATACTATGTATCCTTGACTGTATTTTAATGACTTTCATGCAAATAGAATATTACAGTGAAGTCTTTGTGGTATTATACTTTGCATAATAGGTACTTAAGTGTATGATTAAGACGTCACAGACAGTTTTATCTATGTTCAAATAGTCTTTATCGTCCACTAGATATATTAAGTGCCAATATTCATTTTTCTGCAGAATACGAGTTGTTTGTGAGAACGACGTAATTGAGCTACTAACGGGGAAAGTGCTTACCATTTTAATAATAAAAATATGTCCATGGCAAGAATCCAATGTCAGGTCAGTGGCAAGTCAAATGAAAAACTTAATTTGGAAAATATCAATGCACGCTTGATTTCGTTACCTACGTACACCATACGTGGACTGTTGACAGCAAGAGCTTTTGAAATTGAAGAGGGAATACAACAGGTAAACAAAAGAATATAAATTGGAACATTATCAGAACAAATCACCTTTAGGGTATAGTAAAATCTTTTACAAGAGTGATTCACGCAACTGTGGGATGCTGTCATGGTGGTGGTCAAAAGCCAATAAGTTATGTACGTCAACTGCTTGCAGCGATAACTTACCCAAGCCTCCTTGATACTGATTACTTTCCTGAAGACATCAAGGAGAAAGCAGCTCTATTTCTCAGGTCTGTACCTGGTGGGTCTATAGGTTCATATTCTTCGACCAATGGTATACCATTGGTTCGACAATTAGCCGCTAAGTATATAGAAGAACGAGATGGAATTTGTGCAGATTGGCAAAATATTTATTTAACGAATGGTAAGTTCAGGTATACAAAGAACTCTTTTATCTATGAACCTTAAATAATAATTCATTTGTTTCCTAATCATAAAACACACTGGTGTTTTATGGATTATAAAGCACTGATCTGTCATTCTGAAAACTGAATAATTTATGGCACTTTTTAAGTTATTAGATTAAAAAGGTTTGGTATCTTTTTACAAATTTCATTCTTGTATTATACGCTTTCTGATTAACATACTATTATTACACAGGGGCAAGTGGAGCTATGTTTAGTTTAATCAATTTATTAAACAATCCAATACCAGGTAAGAACATCGGAATTTTAACTCCGATTCCTGAATACCCATTGTATTCCACCATATTGAAAGCATTGGATATAAAAACTATTGGATATTTCTTGGAAGAAGGAAATCAATGGAGTATTAATGTTGATGAATTACAGGTATACTTTCTTATTTTATAATCAATAAAAAATATTTATTCAAAAATTCAATGAAAATTATTATATAAAAACTAAATATTCATAATTCTATTAACTATCATATGGCAACGATGTTTTTATTCATTTGTGGGTAGTGACATAGTACTTATGTATAGCTATAAATATTAATTTTAGATCGAAAGATTTAAAGAATTATCAGTAAGCTATTCCATACCTAACATTATTATTAGTATTAATGTGAATAAAATTGCACAACGTCCCAAAACATAATTGATTGTCTTTCATGAAAATGTAATTTTTCCAACAGGTGATTTTTAGTCCTAAAAACGATTCAATTTCAGAAGTTAAATCTCTTAATTTATTCTGAGATGTTACTAATACAACACCAATTGTTACGTTACTAATTAACGGCACTTTACAATACCAATTATTATATTTATTCAGTTGTTATATTGTTATTGAGATATTAATAAATATAATTCATATCTCAATGACTCAGACTGTTTCTCACTCAGTACGATTGGTTGTTAGATCTCTGAGAGAATTTTATGTTCCAGAAAAAAGTGGATGGACTGAAATCAAAATGGATTATTAAAGCAATGGTCGTAATTAATCCAGGAAATCCAACAGGTCAGGTTTTGACCAAAGAGAATATGGAAGAGGTTGCACATTTTTGTAATAGAAACGGCCTGATGATAATAGCAGACGAAGTATATCAGATGAATGTCCATAATGAGAATGTTAAATTTCACTCTTTCAAAAAAGTATGTATATACCTTTACAATATACATATAGTCAACTCACGGATATAACGACACTCAAAAGAGCCAACAAAATTGGTTCGCTAAATTCATTACCGGTGAATTCATTCAAACCATGCACTGTGACAAATCGTCAAAAACTCCAGTTTTTCATGATTTCTCAGAGAGCATGCCTTGAATTAATGTAATACGTACCTCCTTCCTGGATGTTCTTATTGTATTTTTAGGTAATTCATAACTTGCACTTGATTCCTAATAATATTACTCTAGCAAGTTTAATGTCCATATCCAAGGGCTATGTTGGAGAATGTGGTTTAAGAGGAGGGTATGTTGAAGTGGACAATATGGACACAGATGTTCAGAAAATCTTTGAAAAATCTTTATATCTTGGCTTATCTCCTACAACATATGGACAAGCTGGTTTGTATTGCTTATTTAGCAGTCCTAAAGAAGGTCAATTGAGTTATGAATTATTTGACAAAGAAAAGACGCTAGTTGCCAATGAATTGAAGGTAAGTCAAGGTAAAGTTTTAACTTGAGTACCGATAATTTTTCAGTTTAAAGTAAAGTAATAGTACAATATGTCATCAAGGTGACAAAATATGGAATCAAAGTGGGATATTTTGTTCTACATGCAAGCAGGAAGATTTTATTATCCTTTATGTATTTTGATATTAATTTCAGAGAAAAGCTAAAATGGCTGAAGACGCATTCAACAGTATGGAAGGTTTCAGTTGTACAAGAATTGATGGTTCTCTTTATGCTTTTGCAAAAGTAACATTTTCTCCCGGGGTGCTAAAAGTAGCTAATGAAAGACATCAAGAACCTGATTACATGTTTGCACAGGAATTATTGGAAACTACAGGTGTTTCGTTGGTTGCCGGATCAAGTTTTGGGCAAGAACCTGGAACCTATCACATAAGAATTACTCTACTGTTACAAACTAATGTTATGAAAGAACTTCTGGAAGTTCTTAAAGATTTTTATAGGCAATTTACTGCAAAATATGATACCGAAGTACACTAATTTTTTTGAGAAACATTTTTGTTCTTATTTATTTGTTATGCAATCTGTCCCAAATTCGATACTCACCATTGATATCTTGGAAAAGGTAAGAGCTACAGACTCGGTTAAACGGAACAATATGGGGGTGTTTATCTAAGCTGTTCAGACCTTCCTTTGTTTTTCCAAAAAAAATGGATCGCCTACATCGGACAAATGGATTGGATGCATCGCCTACTAGATATCCTGAAAAAACTGAAAATTGTCTTTTCTTCAAACGTGAATATTTCCCATATTATTTATCGTATCAAAAAATCCCTATGTTGAGTAAACTAGGAATTGCCAATAATTATTATTTATTTCCACAACTTTAAATTCTAGGGGGTTGCGAAATAATATCTAATATATTTGCAAATCTGATTACATTGGCATATGTAGATACTAAGTTTTTATAACATACTTGAGTATCATATATATCCCACAACACTTCGGTAGTGTTTAATTACTTAAATACTCAAGCAAGGTAAGCTCAAAAAAATCTATTTTGTATTCTGTAAAAGAACTCTAGACATCCATAGATTTCTTAATATTGTATTGGTCATGAATAAAAGTGCCTACAGGACATATAATAAATTTAATTATTGTAATATTTTGTCTTCGCCACCCCGGTAGCATAGAAAATAGATATGTATGTCAAATAACTTTATTGACCTACGACTGTCGCTATCCGCTACAGCGCACGCGCGATTACTGCACCAGCCAGGAAAAACAGGCAGCCAGTTGTCAACCATTTGTTGTGTTTCGGTAACAACGTAAACAAACCCTGACAAATTTCGACCGTTTTCCTTGCAGCGTTTCCCGTTTTCCGGTACATGACGCCTTCGGCGTGAACATGTACAGCGTTAAGATCACCTTCGACGAGAAGAAAGAAACCGAGATGATCTTCAATATTCAGTGGAAAAACAAATCCGTTTGTGTCGATTCTAGATCCACAACATGGTGGGGATCGACTAACATGGTGGGTATGTTGGACGGATCCGCAACTAGCGATTATCACACTTTCAAATCATACCTGGTAAGAAACAATGGTGTTTTTTCTTTGCACGAACTTGGTTATTTCCGTAGCTGAACAATTCTGGTACGTTTGTGAACAATGTCGATAACGTTAGAGTATCGTACATTGACGGTGAAACCGAGTACTATATTGAAAGCGACTTTGACTACAGCTACGCTCTGGATTATTTCCGTGAAAAGGCTTCAGTAGGGCAGTATATCGACTTGAAATTAGATTATGTTGATCGTTGTCGTTCAAAGGATAAAGAAATACCGCCGCCTGAATGGTTCTTAAAGTATATGAAGAAGGTACTTTGTATATAAATGTCATGCGATAATATATTTAATTTCATTCTTTCTTTATTAGTTCAAAGAAGAGATTGTCGAAGAGGTTACAGCAGTAATTACATCGAAGCAACATCAGTGCAATAGTCATCCTACACGAAAATTAAAAGCTGAGAGCTATAAAAGAAGCCGTAAAATACCGTTGCTGATAGGCGATACAAATGAGTAAGTCATTTTATGCTAATTTTATTAGTGCTACGTAATAAGTAGTCAAAAGTTTGTGAAATTTGTGTGCTATTGAAATATTTGTAAACACAGTACAGTTTGATTGAGAAAACTGTTTTAGGATCATTTCTTCCAGATATTTCCGTACCCCTTAGTAACATCGAGGTAATATTTTATATCTATGGATGTGTTGCAAATATTACAATTTTGTATTTGTGACGCATGCATAGCTGCTTTGGCAGCAATAATTACATTAGACGCACTATTTAGAATCCTAGTATTTAAAAATTGTGAACAAGACTCTTGTTTCATGTATGTACGAATGAGAATTGTGGTTTTCAATTACAATTTTCCACTATACTTGTTTTGACGGCAAGCTAGTGATGTAAAATGCCTAGGTATTTATTTCTCTGGGTAAATATCCAGGGTAGTTTGGGGTATTTACCCGGGAAAATACCGGAAATGGGGGTATTTATAAAATGTATTAAAGGTACGACTTGTATAAAATATATTTTTATTATTACTTCAATGTTTTAACATTCCAAACCAACAATAGTTACTATGGTGGTATAAAATTATTCAACTGCATGCTTTATCATTACTGAATAAGGATTGTACTATAATTGTTTTAATTTTAAAGTAATCTGAATATTATTTCAATTTCTTCAACATTAATAACATTCGTAAATATCTGATGGAAAATGGGCAAAATCTTTTCTACCTAAAACGCAACTTATTCGTTTCCTTTCCTCTACGAATCTGATTCCTACAATTTTCAAACAAATCTTCATATAAAGGAGAAGGAATGAGCAGGAACAGGATAGAGAAAAGATGATGAAGAAAAATGGACGAAGCCAGAACAAGAAGACACGAGAATAGAGGAACGAGGAAGACTGATAAAGACGGAAGGAAAAAAGACCCAACTAAGGAAAAAAAGAAAGGTGAGGAAAGAAAAAGGAAGAAAGGAGATGTGAGCAGAAAAGGGAAGAGAAGGGAATTAGAAGTAAAAAGAAAGAATAAAAGAGGAAGTTGCAATGAGAAAGAAGAAATGAAGTGGGTGCAAGACGAGAAAAGATGGAAGGAAGAGCCAAAAATCTCTTAGGAATCATATGAATCACAGCCTCATATAGCTCTAAGATTCATGCGGTCTTCTAGAGTGGACAAGGAAAGAAAGGATGCGAAAGAAGGAAGAGTGCCGGGTGGCGCAGCCTTTGGGCGCTAGCTGGATTTAGTTCGGTTTGGATTGAATAGTATTGGATTCGGTTCGGTTTGATCTCGATTGGATTAGGTTCGGATTGAATTGGATTGGGTTGTTTTTGGATAAAATTTGGTTAGGTTTACTTCTTAGTTCGGGTTGGGTTTGGATCTGATTTGGTTCGGTTCGGATGCATTGGGCTTGGATTTTTTCATCGCTCAGCTTTATATGTTCCTCTACAAGAGTTGTAGAGGAACCCATCCATATAGAGCTGATGAATAAAAAATGCTATAAAAATATAAAAATAATATGGCCTCTGCAGGGGTGATATTGTCTAGATAATATTTCGGAAATATAAAATAGCTGTAAAGGGCTATAACTATTTAAGTAAAAAGTAATCCAGCCTGTGAAAAAAAAATCAACAACAACAAAAATCAGTGGAAATAAAAATGCTCCCCCCTACCCCCACCATGCACAGATGACACTGGCAGTTTAATTAAGTATTATTATTATTACCATCCATCTAAGTAAATACAGAAATCAAATAAGGAGCACCAGATAAGTACTAGGTCTAAAAAAATTGTTCATTTTATAAATACCCTCATTTTGGATATTTACCCGAAGCAGGGGTAAATACCCATTTTTAAATACCCTACCCAGTGGGTATTTACCCGTCCCACATCACTATTTGCGCATAGAAGTTAGTTATTGTTACAACGTAAAGTGCAATGAGATAGAAAGCCATCACTATAAGCATTTATTACGATTATTTAAATGAATTATATTGATCTTTTTTGTTTTGAATGATAATACAAAGCAGTAGATGCCTTTCTTTGAGAAGTTTTTATTAATTGAATATCTGTTCAAGCGTGTTTTTTACTTTCTCTCCTAAAAAGAAAGTAATGCATTCAGTCCAAAATTTTGATGGTGAGATTTTGACATATCTGGACGAATTATGGTATTGTAAGACTAATGGTACCATATTTGACCATTGGTCTGTCCGTCTGTTAACAAGACTTCTCCTATTTCTAATCAGTTGAAAAAAAAGCTTCAAAATAAAGGTTGCATGATTTTCAGTTCTACTTTCTTCTAGAAATATTTTCTTACGTTAATCGTACGCAGATTAACTAAATAAGCAGATTATTCGATGTTCTTAGAAATTATAATAAATAAAATGTGTTATTTTTTTAAATGAAACATGATATCTTAATTTATTTTTGAATTCCCCATTGAGTTTTTGATCGATTTTATTAACATGTATTTGCTCAAAGTCGCACTGGTTAGAGAAGGTCGGGGGGGAATTAGGTGGGAGAAAGTCGTGTGAGTGAACCACACTGGTTGATTTTTTACAGTAAACAAGAACAAAAAAACCTGACTTTTCATTTAAAAAAATCAGAATTGCCGGGCTTCTCTTCAAAACCATTCTCCAAGTGAAACTCAAATAATGCAGTTGGGTTTCCCCCTTCAAGTTAATTATGTTTTGTATTAAACAATTCTTTCTCAATGTTTTTAACATTTCAAAAATATTCATTTTGAAAGGCATAATTCCCTATTATTTCCTTTATGCACAAGAATGAAGTAAATATAGTTTTATAATGATCAATCACAATCAAGTGTTTTTGCAATGAGAATAAATCTATTTTGAAGTAAGGGAAACAAATTTGGCAATATTTTTTTGAAGAATAGATGTAAAATTTAATTGTCTATCGAATATTATTACGCTCCCCTATACCTAACTCTTCACGGTTTGATGGAAAACTCACATTTTTCAGAATGCAAACTGATTTTAACAAATATAATATTTATCATGTCACCTATGGTATTTTGACAGTGGGTTCTATTATTTATCAGTCATTTATGTTTACGTCAAAAGTGTTTCTATGCAAATCATCTTTTAGTGGTAGTGTTAGTTTTTGGTTGTTGTTCTTTTCATTCAAAATGAATGTTTATCCAAAAGAAGAACGGATCGATGTGGTGTTCGATGGATTCTTGGAACATGTCTGCAAAACTGCTAACTCGCATTGCGGATTTATGCTCAAAGATTTCGCAAAAATCACGAAAATAAAACCATTTTCGAAAGACTGTTGGTTCAATTTAGACAAAGTGGAAGTGTGCTGCACACAAAATATACGAAAAGGAAACGAGGAAATTGAATTTGCGATGATTGCTTCTGTAATCGAAAATCCCCATACAGGTCAAAACTAAACTGCCCAAAATACCAACATTAGCCAAGCACGCGTCTCAAGAATTCTTCGAAAACATAATTACCAGCCGTATAAAATCCAGCTTCACCAAGAACTTTCTGAAAACAATTTTGCGAAACGAGTTTAATTTTGTATAGGGGTGTTGGACAAAGTTGCAGAAAATGAAAATTTTCTGTTTAGTGATGAATGCGTGTTTCACAACAATGAATCCATTAACAGACATAATTTTCATTACTATTCTGATTCCAAGCCGCATCAATTTAGAATAATTAATAATCAGTGCAGATGGTCAGTGGGGTAGAATAATGGGAGAATATGTAATTGGTCCTTATTTTTTCCAACACCATTTAAATGGAATATTGTTTTTGGATTTTTTGATAAATCAATTTCCAATCTTATTAGAGGACATTCCCTTTTAGAGATAAGGAGATCGATGTGGCTGCAATTCGATGGAGCTCCTCCACACTTCCATCGTGGGGTCCGATCATTTTTAAATGTATATTTGAAAATCGATAGATTGGAAGAAGTGGATACAAAAATAGGCTACCAAGATCACCGGACTTAACTCCTCCGTATTTCTTTTTATGGGGATACGTAAAGGGTATCGTTTAAGACACACCTCCAACAACACCAGATAATATGAAGGAGTGCATTAGAGAAACCTTCCAGAGCATAAACCCAAAAGTGCTAACAAATGTTACTGAGAGTTTTAAAAAGGGGATACGGTTGTGTTTAGAGTCGGACGGTCGTCCTTTTGAACATTTACTTTCATTTATTTCCAGCATTAACTATTATTTTATTAACAGTTTAAACTAGTACCTACGTAATATTTAAAATATTGTTTAAACCCTTAAGTGGTTATGTCGTATATATTCGTCAAGGAGCGATTACGTACAATAAATCAAACCGCTTAAGGGGGTAATGGTTTAGGTGAGGTAAACCTGAGGATTAGGTGAGGATCGAAGAAACTAAAAATGAAATAATATACAGGCGTTCCATTTAAAAAACTACAACTTTGATATGTTTTATGTTTTTGGAACACCTGTGTATTACGAAAATAATTTTAAAATGTACCGCCCGTAGGGTTCTAACCACTTGTAAAATATATTTTTTTCTATCAAACACTAGCCGTAATACTCCGTGTCATCAATCGTGAATAACCCTGTATATGAAAACATTTGTAGAAGAAAGTCGAACTGAAACTATGCAGCTTTTATTTGAAACTTTTTTGTCAGTGTTATTAACCCCCTGGGTACAGATATTTGAACGATATGACATACATAGTAATTAGAATTGTAAATCAAATCTAAATTCATAAAAGAAACAAAATGAAAATAAATATATTCAAGGGATCACAAAAAGCAAATTACAAATATTTTTGGATTAAATAGTAACTACGAATTTAGCATTGGAATGTTGAGTGAGATCTTTTTTATCGCGCCATTTTAAAGCCAGTAAACCACGACATCACAAAGTTAGTTTTAACTTCTCCTTTTTTTCAACTTGAGAGAAGCAAGCATCTTTGGCATATTCTTCCTATTTTTGCGAACGGTTCCAACAGCATTCGTATCATTTTTTAGTAAGTTTAGGAATAATTGTGGCAAACAATACCAATTATCCATGTACAGCATGCAACCTTTGTTTAAAACAGATTGCTCCACTTCCATGACTACACTCTCCGAAGCAGGTGTGTCACTTCCCTGTATTTTATTCTGGCCAAGATAGATCTTGAAATGAATACAATGAAACTTCACAAATTTTATAAAACTTTATGCCGAAACACGCTCTTTTGGAGGCAATAAATTGAACACAATTCAATCGACCTTTGAATTTCAAGAGATATTTCACTATATGAAGTGATTCATCAAGAGATACTTCAGTATAAAGAGAACAAAATTTATTATTGAGATAATCCACAATATTTCTAATCTTCCGTATTTTATGGTTTTTATTTAAGTGTATTATTTAAGTGTAAGAAACTTGAAATATCAAAAAATCTGTCATGTGGCATAGTGTTTGCAAAAAGAGGAGTACTTATAATGTGTTTCTTTGACCAATACATATGTAGCTTTGGTTTCTTCATTTGAGACATCAACATGCATAATGCAATATATACGTTTATTTCATCAGAGATCTCTTTCATTAAAACTTTCATTGAAAAAGATTCATTGCTCTGACTTGTATCTTCCTATTTCTCAAAAGTGTTTTAATAAACACTTTTTAAATGTTTTCATTACAGCAGAGAGTTGTCGACCGCAGTCAAGGTCCAACGAAAAATTGAAAACAAGTTGGAGAAACTGGAACACAAATCAACGAAGATTAAGACCAAGAAGGCCCTAATGGGCCTGTCCAGCGACAGCGATGCCGGCAAGAGTAGCAAGAGCGAGACCAACCAACCTCAATCTACAGACACTGAGACCCTTATGAGTGCGGCGCTTTCAACCATTCCAAATAAGAAATCACACGTAGCTTATTTGAGTGGCGGCGAAACTTATGTGCACAACTGGGAAGTTATAAATGATGGTTCCTGGCCGTGGAACTCATCTGTATGTCAAAATTGTGAAAATAATGCAGTCTACAGGTTGCAAATTCTTTCTTTGTTCTAGACAAAACTCAAATATGCCTGGGGTTCTCAAGCTCTGGAGCCATGGGAGAAGGATATCAGCTGCCCATATTTGAAACCTGGTCAGACTGGCTGTATAAGTGTTACCTTTAATGTGCCAGGTAATAAAATTAATGTTTTAGTGAACCCCAAGTCATTTATTATACAATTCTTGTAACCTTGTTGCTCTTCCAAATTATTAATATCAATAGTTTTCCTAGCAACTTCATGATTTTCAGTGACTCCTGGGATGTACGAATGCTATTGGCATTTCTACAGCAATGGGAAGCGTTTTGGAATATCGTTATCTTCGGTAGTTGTGGTGGCTGACAATCCAGTCAGAGCCGAAAACTATATACGAGGTCCGATATACGACGTGATCAATATACAAGATAACTACGAATTAGTTTTGCCCACCACTTGGACCTCACCGTCACAAAAGGTTGAAAATGTACTGCAAAAAGAAAGCAGATGTGAAGTTGAAAAGACACAGGTGGCGACGTGTCCAACTGAAGGTAAAGATGAAGGTGACGGAGCTGACATCAACCAAATAATTGATTTTGTGAAAGGAAACGTCGACGTATCTGAGGAAGCGAATTATGACGGTCAGTTTGCAGTTGTAGAGAACACTGAGGTGGATAATCTGGAATGTCCAGGCGGAAGCAGTGTAGCATTAGACGACATTGCAGAGAGGAAGACAGTGGAAAATTCTGAAAATCCACCTGCGGAAGATAACAATAACTCTCAAGGTGATGACAAAAACATATCGGCCGATTTTGATTTTCTTGATGAAAGCGACGATCAGAGTATTATTTCCATTAGTGACAGTAACGCTTCGAGCAACACCAAGTCAGGGGATGACTTCGTATTATTGCAGGACAGTGCAATACCTTCAAAAGTTGACGCTAGCTTGCTTCAAAGCTTTCCAAATTACATGGACGAACTTATAGAAGCGATTGAGGATGCTAAAATTAACGATACCATTCATGAAGTAGCTGATGCAAAACATGGCGAGGGAATCGAAATACCTGATGAAGAGAAAAAGGAAATGCTAAATAATGTAGATACAACAGATAATCCTGTAGAAAACGTTAATGTAACTTCCGGATTGGAAGCAAACGTAGTGCAAAGTTCACATAAAGTAAGCTTTGAAACTGCTTCTACTGACGACACTGAAGACATACTCAAGATCGTGAAAACCCCTATTGAATCTTGCGAACCATGTAAAGGTAAGTACTAAACTCAAATTGTCCCGAGCTCAACCATAACGAGATTTCAATTTCTTGAAGAAATTGACAATTTCCCAGTAGCAAATAAGCTGTACCTCTGTCCCCCTCATATCATCTACAAATCGGTTTTTCTGCTAAGGTGCTTTTTCCACTGTCTTTGTATTTTATCGAAGGAATTCTCTATATTCATAAAGCAAATGTGTATCTCTTTGTTTTTGTTTATGAATTTCTTACTGGCTTTTCTTATCGTAAACTTTTTTTTTGTGTGCTTCTTGTACGTCTAAATCCATATTGTGTATCTTCCACAGTCTCTTCAATTGTGTTTTTAATAATTTTTCCCATTATTCTAGCTACAACACCAAACAATCTAATTCCTCCGTAGTTTCTTTTATCTACCCTTTTATAAACGGATAAAATCACTCCATAATATCGTTCTTTTAGTGCCTCCTTTCTTTTGAACGATTAATTTATTAGTACCTGATATACCGTTTAACATTTTTATTGACAGGTATATATATATCTTGTAATTCCTCTATTTCCTCTTCTTCACCTGACCAAATTTGCCCATCTTTCCATTATTTTAACCTCTCATAGTACTTTTTATTTCTTTTCTTTCATATTTACCATGTTGTATTCTTTTTTCTCTGTGAACTGTTCTAACCCCTCATAACATTACAAAAGGTACTCAGAGCAGACTGAGAGGGGCTGCGGCAGAATTGAAAATTTGGGCATTTAGAATTGTTTTGCTGCCCATAATCACTTTTAAGACCTTAAAGCACCTTTTAAGCAAAAAAAAAAAATTTCCGATTTTATGTTGTGTTGCCTAACCCCTTAAGTCCCTGTGTTTGGTTGCTTTTATGCAATTTTCATGTCTAGTACGACAAAGTTTTGTTTTAATCTGATTAATTAAGACTGAGACCATATGTCTCAGCCACCTTGTTTGTGCTACAGTAGTCATTTTTTAAAAGGATTTGACAACCTAATTAGGCTCTTTAATGCCTTGTCAAATCCGTTTATGTACGTTAACTTCATTAGTTAACCCTTTAAACACGGCAGCTGTTAGAGCGCACCGAATAGCACAAACGGCAGCGGGAAGTGCTTGCGGCTTTCCGAAATTATAACACACATTTACGGATTTGTACGCTTCTCGTCACGAAATATAAAAGTATTAAATCCTAAAGATATCCAAATTGCCATACATTGGATTGTATTTTAAACAAAAACAAATGAATAAATGTAAACAAAGTAGAACTCAAAAAATAAATATAATGTTTTATTAAATATAAAATAGTAAAACAAACAAAATATGATTTGATATAATAGAAAAATAAATCATAACTAATAAAAATGTAATGAAACAAATAAAATGTAATTCGTTACGACAAAGTATGTACGAGTATAAATATATGTGTAAAGAAAATATACTAAGAACATAAATGAAGTATAACTTCATGAAATAAAATATAACTATAATAAACTATAAAATATAATTACAATAAAGCATAAATAAGAATACAATAATGCATCACTGTGACAAACTATAAAAATATGAATGAACAAATAAATATAGTATAATAAACTAACAACATAACTAAAATAACTTAAAACCGAACCAAAGTATGGTTGGTAGCGTTTAAAACAATCAATTACGCATAATGGTACATTTCACTCTGTACAAGTATAACTTGTCTCCTGTCGAATTTTTTTTCGTGCGCAAACAATACATCTCTTCTGTACAATTTTATTATTTTCCGATTTCCGTGGATACATTGACGGAAAATGTCGTTCGGTAAACCTCAATGGGGAATGGGCGTAATCCGCCCAGTTACTATTCCATGTTCTAGGTTTGCAAGTATTGTATCTTTTGAAAAGAGATGCTACCAGCTGTTTCTGAAACTCTAATAATGGTAGATTTTCACCTGTTTTCATCAAATATATCGCATGGCTATTGAGAATGGCCCAATCTAGAAGATGAAAAAATACCTTTTTATACCATTTTATGGTTTTTCTTATGGATTCAACCGAACTCAGTAACATATCTGTTCGGTCCACGCCTCCCATATTCTTATTATAATCTATAATACACACTGGTTTGAGATTTTTTTTACCATGTGAAGTAACCACTTGCATGATATTATTATATATTGAAGTTAACATATGCACATCTGTTTTATCCGTCCACTTGATGGCTAATAATCTACGGGTTGAAAAAGATTGCACAGTTCCCTTTGGATTTTTCCTTTCAAATGTAGGCATGAATTTTCGATTAGCTCTTACTGTTCCACAACAGTAAAGTTTTTTCTGAAATAGCTCCTCGAACAGTAAAGGACTACTGTACCAGTTGTCAGTAAAAAGACAATGTCCACTATTCCAGTACGGTTCTGTCAAGGAAAGAACTATGTTTCCAGACTTACCTAATTTTGTGTCAAACACTGTAATTTCGGTCGTGGCTCCCGTATATATGATAAAGTCCAATATAAAACCTGTTTCACAATCCACTAACACAAAAAATTTGATGCCGAACCTATGTCGTTTTGACGGAATATATTGTCGAAAGGATATTCGACCTTTGAGTAACAGCAAACTTTCGTCAATAACAAGATTTTGAAATGGATAAAGAGAACCCTTGAAGACGTTTTTGTAGTGATCAACTATGTATCGTATTTTGAATAATCTATCTGTTTTATTAACATTAGTGTTGTCAGCAAAATGAATAAACCGCAGAATTTGAAGGTACCTGTCACGTGACATAACCTGACTGAATCTTTTATTCTCTGTTTTTTTTACTAATGGCATAAGAATTGAAATACCTGAAAATGTGTACATCTCGTTTACATTGGAGGGCTTGAAGTTTTTAATTTTTTTTGGCAGGATTTTGCTTTGTAGCAAAGTTGTAGTACATTGTTGACTGATTCACTATTTCTTGAACAAAATCAATGATTACAAATGCTTCGAATATTTCTAGAACAGTCTGATTGTCTCCTAAATTATTTATTCTACATCCTGAACCTTTATTGTTGAACTCCTGAAGTGTAGGATGTAAATCAACTTTTGCCCACTTGAATTTGTCATCCTCATGAAGTCTAGCTTTTTTGTATGGTGGAACGCTTGCCTCACTATCACTTTTAGAATCACTCGTGTCCTCGACTTCATCTTCCTTCACATGGTCAATATTCGAATCCGATACGTTCGCCCAATTATCATCTTCTTCAGCATTGACAATACCGTCGTCGTCATCGCTATTCATTAGAAGATCGTACGTACGAATTACTTGAAGAAACACTTCGGCCTTAGGTAGATAAATGGAAACAGCGACCACAAATAAGAGGCAATATTTGCCTATACAATCTTAGAAAAGTGGGGAAAGAACCAATTAGACATAACTGTGGGAGGGCCTAGAAATGTGTTTAACCTATCCTATACCATATGCGAATGCTTTCGGTTCTCGTATTTAAACGTGTCTCAAGCCCTGCATAATTATCCGGTTCCCGGTAGAAGATCACGAAATTTCTTTGCGGATATATACGGTTCTTGATGTGAAAGAGTTAAATGGGGAGGATTTAAGTATGTTTTCTAGAGATGTAAATCGTTCAAAAAAAACTTTAACTTCAAACAAGTTTTTGTCAAAAATACAAGCCTGTTGAGTAATTACAATTACAATTACAATTACATTAAATGTTTAAAAAGAAATGAAAAATGTTTGAAATTTTTTTTCTTTTAATTCTTTAATTTCTTCTTTTGTCTTAATTTAACTGGCTCTGCAATTCTTGTAGTTTCTGATATACTAATAATTTTAAATTTTTGTCATTTTGTGCACTACTATATGATTCATTTTCGTTGCACCCTGCTGTAAATAATAATAATTCAATCCTGAGTTATTATTATTTTGTTTTTACAGGTACAACTGAATATGCCTACATATTATACAAAGGTCGTAAAATTCCAGTTCCAAAACATTACCTAAGAGAAGACTATTTGAAAACTGCTGAAGAAGTCCCTACAGAAGTTATTCCGAACATTAACTACCTGTTGATCGACAGCTTTCTCCGAATGGAAAGCGCGAGTGGTCTAAGGCGAGTAAATGAAGATAGCGGCGCGATTCCTAAGAGCGTTAAAACTTCTAAAAAGGAGAAGAGCCTTGCTAAAATGAAATCAAAATCGTCGCTTTCAGCGGGCACCCCAAAGAAAGAGAGGAAATCTGAAAAGTTGCACAAGACATTGTCGAGCAAAAGCGAATCTGCTGGCAAGAGTGCCATCAAGCAAAAGGAGGAAAAAAGGTTAAGTAAGAGAGTGCCCAATCCAGTGTGTTGCTCATCTGCGGTGTTGAATGAAGTAAGATGTAGCAGAGACCTGCCTTCAGAAAACCAAAGATTTTTTGTTTTCCCCCATCAAAGTCCAGGATATGAGATTGTTCATCACTTTTCGTCGGCTGATGGTTCTTATGATTGTGATGCTGCACCGTGTAAGATACCGCTCTTTTATTTAATTCAGATTTAGCAGGCAAATATTTATTGCTACCTATTGCCGTCATTTCATTTCAAACTAAAAAGTTGGTGAATCTCAGTAATAAAGAGTTAGTAGTGTATTTTGTCTTAAATGATGTAAAATAGTAGTTTTTAGTTTTTGCATACAATCAGATTAATGGGTAATAAATGTAACAATTGGTTAGACTGCCATAGATTTTGATTGGATTGGGTTGAAACTTTAGAAATTTGTAGCTGACATAAGTCTAATAAAAAGTTCTCATTTCCCCAATTTGATGTATTGAACTGTATGAGCTGTAAGATCTGTGAGATAAAGAAGATAGATTGTCGTTACTATCCTCAATATATCAAGCATGCAGGAGTTAGCTGCAATTTTTTAAGGTTTAGCCGATACACTTGGGCCCATTTTCATTAACCCTTGTGCAGGGTGCAACGTTACTAGTTTTTTTGTAATATTCTAGCTGCTGCAGAGGATGAATCAAACGTTTTCGTAAAAATCTACGTCTTGTACAAGGCTGAGAATTATGAAGACACGGATTTTTATGCCTACTTTGTTCCGTTTGATCACGTCGAACAGTACCCTCCAGAGCTGGAAGACTCCATTGACAAACGCGAGCTGATGCACTATGCCATTCCGGCCGACGTGAACTCCCTGGTAAACTCTGCGCCGGTAAACGCGGATTACTTCGACTACAAGTACGTGCTTCTCCCCTTATGCCAAGGGATCCTTTGCGCCGACTACAGATACCCGCCGATAATGAAACAGAATTTATACAACTTGGTCGACCTACAGAGCACTTACGATTTCCATAGGAGTATGGATCATGCTTCGACAGCTCGCATCGGCAAAGAGCACTGTGTCATAACGCTGAACTCTGCGGATTACTTTGTCTACGAAGTGAAAACCGTCACGAGATGCGTCGCGTTTAATTTAAACATTAGGCCTCAGACAGTCATTCCACAGTACAATTTGAAATTGTACACTATAACCCCACCATCTTTTAAACAATTGCCTAAACCAAAGAAATGTTTAAGTGGGAAGAAAAGTATAGAATCAAACAGAGCGTCGACAAATCAGAAAAAGGAAGTGATCTCTGAGAATAAGATATCATCTACAAAAGCACTTCCTAAAAAAGATGAAGCGCAGTCCGCACCCAAAATTACGAAAATTGGCCCGGTAGCTGACTCAAACGGGAGTTCCGTAAAGAAACCCAACTCACCGAAATCAAAACTAGACGAATCAGCAGAAGAAAAGAAAAAACAAAAGAGGACGAAGATGAGCAGTGGGGATTCTGAACCTTCGTCTCCGGACTTACAGCCAGGATCGTCGTTTGACTCGGAATCCGGAAAAAACGAATTTTTTCATCTCCTGAAGGGTAAAATGGATGGTTTGAAGAAAACTGTGATTTACACTGCTAAGGAAGTTATTGACATTGTTACACCACCTACTCGCTCCAATGTAAGTCCTGAATAAGAGTTAAGCCAAATTAGCTAGTGAGATTCACCTGAAAGACTGATGTGTTAGACTGATGTAAGTAGTGATTGACAAAATAGTTATCATGCAGGTATAGAAAAGGCGCATTACAGTACCAACATTTCTCTTATACTGACGATTATGAAAGTATAATGTGAATGTTGGAATATGCTCATTTGTAACATTTTGGTTTGCATGGAAATTTTATTATTATATTTTAGGTCAAACTATGAAATACTATTGCAAAGTGTCTGCTTCGTTTATCTCAGTTACCATTTCTGGTTAAAGTTCCCATAGGCTTATAGTCGAGTGAATGTAAACTTAAATTGAAAATTAAGTGTTTTCTAAATTTAAAAATATAATTCATATAACGTGATTCGAAATGAATGTTTCAGTTCACATAATGTTTTGATATGGAATTAGGATCTGTCCTTGCAAAAAATGAGATTCATTTGCCTCAGTGCACCTGAGCGAATTTGCATTCTGCCTTGCTGATTCGCCTCTCGTCAAAGTTCTCACATAAGTAGAAGCAGAATTGTCCAACGGTTAGATGCATCAGTTGCATGATCGAAAGAATGCTATTATAACCATCATTGAACATACTGGTAGCTGTAGAGGCAGCAAAGTCGACGGTGTGCTTACCACAGAACTTCCGCCTTTTGAGCATTGGATCAAATAACGGTATTTAAAGTTTCATTGTTGTTTTGTGTAAAACCTCCTTCGCACCTCTTCAATAATTCATCGGCAGTAATGTCAATCATAAACTGGCCGAATTGCATCTTGCACTATTTCAGGCAAAGGGTCTGGGTGATTGTAGTTTTTCATTGAATTGTTCTCTTTAGCCTGAAGCCAAGAACACCAAGATGGATCACAAAGATTTCGATGAACAAACATCTGTTGCAGATGTTGGTTTGTTGAAAGATAGCGTCTGTCATCTTTTCTTTACTGTCAGAGTTTCTTCTTATAGCCAGTCCGTAATAAACAGTCAATTTTTCACAGTTTTTAAACAGTCAGCATCCAATACATCAACCATAATAGGTTGGGGTCGCCCCCAGCCAATGGCAGTACTGAAGACTGTTTTCAAAATCGCTCGGAAACAGGTGTTGAACTACAGACTCTCTTCTTTATTATTTTGATTGAATTACTCCAGTAATTCTTTCTTGCTGAGATCAACGTATATAGGTTCAATGTTTCGCCATAGTTAGGAATCCACTGGTAGATTTGTCGAAAAAGGGCCAGCAAAGACATGACACTGTGAACGACTAAAATTATTCAATTCAAAATGAAAAATTCCCAACTAAAAGTTAATTTCATTAAGACCAGATTCTGGTTTCTCGGGCAAAAAAAAAGGTGATTTTTGTGGATTTTTTTACGCACAAAAAATTATATTAGGTTCTTGAAACTTTTAGGGCACTTTAGTAAACTATTTGAGAATACAAAAACATTTTTTTAAGTCTAATTGAATACAAAATGGCGTCGTAAATGGACGCATGCCACATCTTGCGAAAAAAAAAATTTGGTAATGGCCGTAGTTGCTGTGCCCGTAATTCTTGCCTGAAACCAAAAAAACAAAATGGGTTTTATTTGTAACATTTTTATCGTCGATGAACCACTAAAAGCGATAAAAAGTGCAAAATGCGAAAAATTTTGATCCTTTGAACGAAAAAGTGAATTTTTGAAGGAAAAAAATTCACCAAAAAATTTTAACAACAATTGTTAAAATCAGTGTTTCCATAAATGTTAGAGGTTCATTTAGGATGGTTGACAATACTTTAGAGCAGTGTTTTTCAATCTGTGGGTCGTGACCCCCAGGGGGGTCGTGGAGCCTTGCTCGGAGGGTCGCAGTCCAAAGCCGCGTAAAAGTAAAAAGCAAGGGTTGTACGTCTTAAATCATTTTCTAATTGAAACCTATTTCTCTTCTTAGCTTTTATGCTCACCATTGACGAGAACGTTAGTTCACATAGGTATGAAGTGGAGAATAGCACTAATAATTTCAAAGCTTCTCTTGCCAGCTCTAGATATTCTTTTTTTCTCTTCATCCAAACGACGTCAGTCTTTTGCGAATTAAATTCCATTTTAAGCATGCCGTCAGCAGCAACATCTATAAGATTTTCTTTCATCTTCGTGTTCAGATCAGCCAGTTGTACTGACATATCCAGAAAAGGATTTAGTATCCATCTACGCCCATTGTC
Organism: Diorygopyx duplodentatus; assembly: GCA_033557515.1. Lineage (NCBI taxonomy): Eukaryota > Metazoa > Arthropoda > Insecta > Coleoptera > Scarabaeidae > Diorygopyx > Diorygopyx duplodentatus. Next base: position 23,218 of record JAWQRJ010000174.1, read on the forward strand.
AGCATCAGAGTCCAATTCTGGGAAGTAACTTAATGGTTTCTCTTCCAAATTATGCAAGCTCTGTATCATGTAAGGAACGTGAGAACTTACTACCAACGATTGGTCCATTGCAATCTCTTCAATAATAATCTTCTGAATGCAAGGGAAAGACTCATACATAATTTTTTGTAAAGACGTTGGCCACAGACGAAGTGGCCAGTTGTATAACTGGGCCTCCCTTAGGCCCAGTTGTATAAAGCGTTGTTAAATTCGTGATCAAGTTAACAATGAGTTTAGCCAATCAGGTTAGAGCATTTTGAATTTTCCAATCAGATTGCTTAACAATATTGTTAACTTGACGACGTACTTAACAATGTTTTATACAACCGGGCCTTAGAGGCTTTTGTTTAAAAAATTTAGGTGGTCAAAAAGATCAGCGAAAAATGCTAATTTCAATAGCCAAACAGGGTCACAAAAATAATTCGCATTTATTCAGCTTTTAGTTCCAGAACTCGTGTCAATACCTTGTCTTCACCCATGTCTTCAGAAATTATTCCAAACAGTCGAGTTTGCAAGGCTTTACCTTTAATAGAGTTCACAACTTTGATCACCTCTCTAAGCACATAATTTAAATCAGAAGGTAAAAACTTTCCTTCTGAGGCTGTTGGCTGCCAGAGCTTCCATGAAGAAAGCAGTGTGTTCATAAAATGTTTGGTATTATTGATTTTAATTTCGTAACGAGCCCGCTTTTGTTACCAGTCTTCTTTGATACTTTCATCTGCTTCAAAGCGCACAAATACCACAAATTGCACACGATCTGAAACATACAGTATATTCATTAAACTGCAAAGCAAAATGTGGGTTTTTCTTTAATTTTGCAACTAATTGTTCGAAGAAATCCAACGGTTTATCAACTTGCTTGGGATGATTAGTTGAGAGGTGACGCATAAGCTTTGACGGTTTCATATTCTCACGTGATAATACTTCACTGCAAATCACACATTGAGGTGGATTATTCATGACAAATCACACATTGAGGTGGATTATTCATGACAGTGAAACCATATTTCAGGTAATTGTCATAATAAAGTCTATTTTTTCCGTTTTGATTTGCTACTGCTACTGGTACCACACGTGGAGGGCTGCGCAGATCTTTTGAGAACCTTATCCATTTTATGATCGCTCGGAGCAAAACGCGTCCGTAGTCACTGGCGTACTCAGACAACTGACTTTACCGAAGAAATAGTCTCGATAGAAATAAAATTAACTACGTCCTCTGTGAAATCACTGACATAGTTTCATTACGGTCCTGGGGGGTCGCCATATTTTTTTTAATTGTAAAGGGGTCGCGTATTCAAGAAGGTTGAAGAACACTGCTCTAGAGAATCCACTTTGAATCAAGTCATTTGGATGGAATTTTTTTTTAATCGTGCGGGCCAATTTTTAAGATTTTCGACAAAAAGTAGTTCAAAGTTTACACTACGAAAAAGTTACAATTATGGGTTACTTACGGCAATTTATCCTTAATCAGCTATACCAGGACTATATAACGGCCCTTCTGCTTCCGAGCAGTCCGAACCTCCTTGCTTAAACGGTCAGTCGCTTATGGTCGTATTTTTGGGTGAAAAGTCTGCACTGCAGACCAATTTGAATCTCCAACAACTGCATCATTAATAACACTGCAGTAAATCCTTCATTGAATATTCCTTGCAGCAGTTTCGACTATTTTGGCACCAGAATTCAAGTGCTTTGGGGTGGGGCACCACACGGTCGAATTGAATGCCTCGTTCGAATTCTGCATGTCCCTGCCCAAGCATTTGGTCAACACCTCTTCCTTTGACAAATCTTCGTAGATGGGAAGCAGATACTTCTCAATATCTGGTGGAATAATTGGACCAGGCTGCGAATAATTCTTCAGAGTCTTCGTGGCTTTAGGTTTCTGCCATTCGCACCAACTATCAGCTCCAGCCGGACAATCCTCATGCCTCGGTTTTTTGTCAATAATGCTTCAATGTTGCCGTTATAACCTTCCTCACGTCGGCGACAGATTCAATGTTCCGTCTTATTGCTAAACCATAATAAACGAATGAGTAGTAAAATAAAAATCAAAAGGGAATTGAAAAATTGGAATTGAATTAAACTACAATTTAATAGAATACGAAGAAAAGAAAGCCTGGTTATATATATACGCCCACAGCGTAGTGGGGAAAGATGGGAGTCGTTCGCCTAAACCACTGCAGTCCAGACATTACTCTTTCCATTAAATCGTCCTTTTGATGGAGTCGAAATTCTCCTAATACAGGGGTGATAAATATTACCGTACCATACAGGCAAATGCGCCACACCCCATCCTACCGTATACGTATATTAAAGCACGCCCATTGTATCTCGTCGACATGTAGGCGTGGCCACT
>JAWQRJ010000175.1:0-25606 GCA_033557515.1 Diorygopyx duplodentatus
TAAAAAATACTTCAGAAACTTTAAATAAATATAATTTCAATCCTAAAAAAGCATTACTTATGAACGCAATAACCCCTAAGCTACATTCACTCCCCAAAATACACAAAAATGGCATTCCAATTAGACCAATTATAATCTCCACTAATTCTAGTTCATACTTTGTTTCCGAATTCTTAGTCAATTTTTTGAATTTACACCTAAATATACTATAAAAAATCGTTACAATTTATTTGATAACATCCACAATTTAGTACTACCCTCTGAATTTACAACTTTATCATTTGACATTACTAATACACTATACACTAATATACCTATTAAAGAAACAATTCCCATAGCTACACAAATCATTAATAATCACTTAAACAATAACACAGATGCTAATAACTTAATAACACTTTTAATGAACTTTTCATGAACCATTTAGAAGAAATTATACACAACAGCAATTTCGAATTCATGAACAAAATTATATTATGGAACAGGTATGTAGGCGATATTCTAGTCATAATTGACACTACAAATATAAATATTATAAATCAACTTCATAATTTTATAAATACATTACACCCTAAAACGAAATTCACCATAGAATTAGAAAATAATCACACCTTGAATTTTTTAGATATCACTTAATTTAATAATATCCCCACATACAATTAATTAATTATGACATTTATAGGAAACCTACACAAATCAACGCTAATTATCCCATTTAATTCTTTTCATGAGCCAACAATTAGAAAATCAACTTTCATTTCTTATTCATACAGACTAAAAAATACTCCTCTCAATTTTAGTAACATGAAAAAAGAGTTACTGCTTCTAACAATGCTTACGATATCCACTATTTAAATAATATATGTATTTCAAAAATACAATGTTAGACATAATAACCATACAACACTACTACATATAGAAGATAAACCTAAACCAATCTATAGAGCCATCAGTTACCAAAGGCAAAATCAGTTAGACAAACAAAACAACAACAAAACAAAATTAAAAACATTGCTAATAAATTCAACATTTCACTTGCCCTTAAAACAAGCCTTGATCTAAAAAACATACTTAACAATAGTAAACCACCTACTACACTACTAAAAAAATGGTGTATACACCCTTACATGTGAAACCTGCAATGCTACATACATAGGAGAGTCCGGCAGAAAAATCGAAATTAGAGTCAAAGAACACCTCACAAGCAATAATTCAAACTTCGGTAGACACATAAATTTTAACAATCATAAATTCAGACTTGATAACATCAAAATCATTCATCAACTGAATAAAAGCTACTTAATGGAATTATTCGAAAGCTATTAAATAGATTCATTTAGAAAAAAAAACACCCACAAACTGTACTACTTAATGATCAATTGGAAAACAATATTTCACATATTTACCATTCCCTCACACACCCTTTTAATAAGAAAAAAATATATAAAATTTTATTTTTCTACTTTACATTAAATTTAATACTATTTCATTTTATTTACGTACTTATCATTAATTAATCAATTTCCCAATTATTCTAAACATATAATTTTCATTCTTTTTTACTCTATTTCGCCCTTTTCTTTTTGTTTACATTCTTCCCATTTTACTAATTAATGAAGGAAAGCGTGTCCGACCATGCATTCCTATGTGATTTCACATCGTCTAGGTGTACTCTACCTCCCCTGACAGTTTGTAACCGCTATGATGAATCACCCTGTATATATTTTTTTGAAAATTTAGCGTCAAGTTGGTCCTAACCTTATTTTTTTTTTAAATATTGTTATCAATCGTTTGGTAATCAATTGAGGGCGTTTGGTAGTCCATTAAAAAATTTGACCTTTTTTGAAAATTTAGTCAAATTGGCCCCAACTTTTTTTCCAAAGTTTTTTCCAATCGTTTAGTGGTCGTTTATAAAGACAGGGGATTCCCTCATAACTAAAAATATATGTATGCGTAAAAGTACCATAGAAATTATTAGAACCAAAAAAACTAGGAACATCCCCTATAACCAAAATAACATCCTGCACGAGCTTTCAAGCACCGGGGGAATAACTTACACACGTTTTATAAGCAAACAAAAAATAAAAACAACTCTATTACAATACTTAATTTGAAAAAAAATAAGTTGGTTGAAAAGAATTGCGCGAATACACGAGTTGTGTCTATCAGACCAAACGGTATAGGTTGGAACATTCATAAATACAAAATAACATGCCTTAATTAAATATAAGAAGATATATGGAAGTTAGAAAATTTTAAAAAATCATTACGAAAAAATATAATCCTGTGAATTGGAGCGTAAAGCACAAAATATACAGTATTTTTAATAAGACTTTTAATAATAATGGCATGTACTTAGAAAGTATAATTGATGGGTTTTCGGTTTACTTCATAGAACTGTTTCATATTTGTTATAATGATAATTATAAATTGTTTTAAAAATGAAATAAAGCGCACCAAATTTAGAGTAAATTTAGAGTTTCAGAAATTTTTTCAATAAAATCGAAAACAAATTGATTGATTTAAAATTTTCAAGCAAAGCAAGCATCTCCCGAAATTTAGTTTTGATATCTTTTTAGTTATTTAGATTAGTGGTACCCCAGTTATTCGGGAGTTTTCAAAATGACACCCCGTATATCTCTGGAAATGTAGAAAACCTAAAATTGCACGAATAACATCGGTCAACGAGATTTACATCTTGTTTGATGCTGAAAAAAAGTTGTTAAATAATATCAACTTCGAAATGATGCCTTTCTTGTGAACATGTTTTAGAATAATTTTACCAATTAAAATGTAATGTAATTATTATATTTTTTGAAAAATTGTATAGTTATTTGTTATATTTTTTTCCACCTTGATATATGCCTTCATATTTTTAGCTGCAATTAGCAGAAGACTTATCGACGAAAAATTACTTATTATAATAAAAAAGGTTATACTGAAAAACCTTTGTCGCTGGGGGTTTACGGATATTTTCATGCGGATCTAATAAAACAGAGAAGTAAAAAGGATGGCTAAAGGAAACTACGAATTAATAATAATACACTTGGAACAATAACGTTGACTACCAGTTTAAAGGTTGTGGGATTTAAAAATAATGTAATCATATGCAATGTTGTACACTTCCGATTATTTTATTAGAATGTTTCGTGCATGTTTCGTGTTTCGTGCAATGCATATCTTCAGGGACAACCACAGTTTAATGTGATGTTAATGGTTTGGTATTGTGTCTTATTTTACATACTTGTCAAATTGTGAGCTTGTTCATTAAAGTTGTTGTATGAATTCTGATTCGGTAATCTTCTCATTTGTCATGTTATTTACAGATATTGAGTAAATTATGTGTTATCGATAGGTGGTTTCAGGTTATGTTATTTGTGTTGCCTGTTATTTGTAACATTTGCGTCTGTATTTTCACACATGTGTCAATAGTTGGTGGTTTTGTTTCTTCTGTGTAGATTCCTCTGTTTATCCGTGTTATTGTTTGTGGTCTGATTGATTGTTAGCTATTTTGTTTCTTTGTTATTTGTTGATCTATTTGAATGTGTTTGATTACTGTGATACCCTATCATTAAAACTTCAATACGTTCGGTTTCGCTTAAAGGTGCCATTTTTCGCAAAAATTAATCACAAGAAATAAATTTTGACATTTACAATGTCACCATAAACAAAAGAATGCGCGGCATTGTTGTGAGGCTAGAAACTTTCTAAGGTACCTTGATAAACTATTAAAGTTTAATTAAATTTAATTCAACATTACATGGTAGTTCAAAAACTTGACGGGGTTTATTTATTTTTAGGGTAAATGAACCTAACTGTTTTATAAATTTATTAAAAAATATTGTTTAAAATTCGATATCTCGAAAACGGTAAAATGTAGGTATATTGTGTTTTATACGAATTATTAATAAAATTTTGAGAGGAATTGAAATATCGAGTAATATACCGGGTGTTCTATTTAAAAAAAGGTAACTAAATAAATATTTTGTATGTAACTTTTTTCCAGCTATCTTAGTTTAGAAAATAATCGACCGTTTCCATACATAAAAGCGACCCTGTATTTTGCATAATAATTTTTTTTCACAAGAAATGTATAAAAATTTATCAATGTTTTCTACCTTTTCTTTTATGGAGGTAATCGATTTGGCAAATGAGTTAAAGTATTATATCATAAGAGTTAAAATATTTTTATTTGCCTTCAAAACTATTCACTGATTTATAATCAATTCCACTCACTTGATTTCAAAAATATGTTCTTGTTTACGCTTGGTATAAATCTGATTATAAACTTGGAGATAATGTAACGAATATAATTTTTGAATGTATTAATTTGTTAATAATCCATAAGATGTGCACATTGTAAAAGGCAGCTTTGCTTCAATCACTTTTCTTGTGAAAAAATTTATCATTTTCATGCAATTTAATAAAATAATTAAATCAGAAAACGATTATTATTACGAAATTATTAGGAGCTTTACTATTGATGCAAGTCGATACTGGTATCAAAAAATATTTGTACCAGTTGTTAAATTGCAAAGCCGAAAATATTTGGCGGCGAATTGGAAAAAAAATCGATCTCGAAAATAAATTAACTTAATAAACTTATGACCAGTAATTCAACCCCCTTTCAATTGAATAACCGATATAGTTTGCAAAATCTGTAAAATCGGCAAATTCCACGTGATCGTCAAATTGCCAGTCGAATCCTCAATAAATTAAATAAATAAATACATAAAATCGGCTAACTGAACAAAATCGTAAATCCACAAAATTCGTCAATGTTATCAAAATTGTTAAATCCACAAAATCAACGAATTCCACAAAATTCACAGAATCGTAAATCCGTCAAATCGAAAAAAACTGCAAAATCGATAAAATTTCCAAAATCTATCAGTTGGTCACAATTCACAAAATTGTAAATGCGACAAATGCAATTAACAAAGTTGATAACGTTGGTAAGTTCGATACAAGAAAAAACACTACAAATTCCACAACATCGAAAATAAATATAAAAATTATCAAATTTTACAATATTCCAAAAATAGTTAAATCGGACAAATTGAAGGAAAAAAGTAACAAAATCAAAATTCATAAGATCGTCATATTCAACGCAATTGTCAAATCGTCAAAATGCACTGTTAACAAAATCGCCAATTCGACAAAACTGCAAAGTTGCTAAAACACACAAAATTAAAAAAAAAAGATAAATTAAATCTGTTCATCCGATCAATTTAGCAAAATCGCCAAAATCGATAAAATCGATAAATTCATCGTTCGATTATTCGACATAAGCGGTAAAATTGCCAAATGTCAAAAATCAACAAAATCTAAAAGAAAAACGAAGAAATCAACAAAATCGGCACAAAGTTGGCAGAACCTACAATTGACAGAGCTGAGCCGATAAAATTTTCAAAATTAGTAATATCGAAAAACAATATATTGCACATTTTCGACACAGACGACAAAACCAAACAAAAATGACCAAACAAAACCAAACAAAACCAAAAAATGGACACAAAAATGAATTGCCAGTTGATTTCTGAGTCTAAACAAATAATGTATTTATAATTTAACTCTAAAATAATAATAGTATTTGTTTAATTAGTAAAATTTATATTAAAAGGTAAATAGGAGCTATATACAGGGTGTCCCATAAAGCCGCGGAAAAAAGTATATTGGGATATTCTTCAGGTGAAATTATAACGATTTAACCCAACTTATCTCTAAACAAAAGTACATTCGCTTTGATTCATTCACCCATTCACTCCCCCCAGCTAAAAGATTTTAATTTTTATCACATTATCGGCAATTTCTCGAAAACCACTAAGTAGTTTGTAACTAAACTTGGGAAAAATGGTTACTTACTATAGACCATTTTTTATTAAACAAAAAAATCGGTATATACTCTCCACTGTAAGGGGGTAAAGTGGGGGTCATTTGAGACTTGATACCAATTATTATAGACTTGTCGTCGAACTCTATAAATGCTGCAAATATGTCGAGGTCAGCAGAATACATACATACATGCACACATCATACATACATACACACATACAAGAATTACTCGTTTAATAATATTAATAATAGAATTAGATAGAGATAGATAGATTTTTTTCGGACAAACATTGAATTTGCCCGGAAAGATAAATCTTCATCGAATATTAACATTCATTTATTAATTTGCTAAGTCGATTGGTTACATTCCCTACAATATTTTCAATTAATTGGGATTTTAAATCGTAAATATCACGGGCTGAAGAATTTTTAGTCTCATGGTAATAATTGTTAATGATTGTATTAAATCCATATGACGACTACGGATAATATTCCATTTAACATTAACAAAATTAAACCTGCCTCTCATTGTAATAATTCTTCTCTCATTCCAAATCGTCCCCTTGTGAAAACTGCCATTTAAATTAATTTACAAAATTTGCCCATTGTGATCGGATAAATAGGGGTCAATAAAAAATTGGTTCAAACCAAAATTAACAATTATGTTGTCTACAGGTGTAGCAGATTAATTAGTAACTCTAGTATCTGTCTGAATAACATAAAAATTAAATAAATTCTATAGTTCATTTAAGTTTGAAGTTGACAATATAATATAATAACAACGTAATATTTTTATATTTGTTACTTAAAAGCTGTAAATATTGAGGTGCCATCGGATTCCAATACAAATTACTTAATAAAAAGTTAGGTATAATGGAATCAACAGGATTAAAAGATATGAGATGGAATTGCATCAGTACAATTAGAAACTTGTGCGAAGTTAGAAAGACCTATAATATATTTGGATGAGACTTGGGGAAGTTTTTGAATTCGGGTCTGAATGCAGGCAATAAAAGGTCTGTTTTTCTTTGTCACTTTATGATTATGGGAAGGGTTTTGGAAGTCGTAAAATGCATGTGAAAATATAGGATTATACTATAAAAATTATTCATACTGCTTGACAATTAGTAATTATCTAGCAAGTAATCACCAATTGTCTTTGTAAGAAGATAATTCATTTGTGTTTGTAAAATACAACAAAATAACAGAACAAATAATAATATTGAAATGAGAATATTGCGATGGCAAAAGTTAATTCCATTGTAGATTTCGTTTGTTTTTAGAAAGTATTATTATAAATTTTTCTCTATAGTCAAGTTCTAGTTACGTTGGCAGAATATCCATATAATTTAATTGAGCCTTCTTCACTGAAAAGAAAAATACAGTTTCTGAGAGATCACTTACTTTAACTTTTTTTGGCACAGTTCTTGTTTTCCACCTATAACGAATTATAATTCTTGTGAATGGCGCCGTATTTAAACCTCTAAATCTTTATTTACGTGACTAATTATCGAGTCTAATTAATCTGTTATTAGCTTACTTCACACACCACTTCCGTATAGATAAATATTGATTTTTTTCTATCTAGTAATAATACTATTAAACGATCTAATTGTGTATTTATATATGTATGTATGCATTTTCTGATCCATTTCCAGCCTCCAATCAGTGTATAAACTGATTTTTAGTTATATCTCACACATTTTATTTCTGGCCCACCTGCTATATTCAGGAAAATCGACAATATCTTTCTAATGCTCTAGAATTGAGTCTAGAAAAAGAACGAAAAAGGCATCAGGATTGATTACTTTTCTATGGAGACACTAACTCATAATAGCTTCTGTTTATAGATAAATATGGATTTTTTTCTATCTAGTAATAATACTATTAAACGATCTAATTGTGTATTTATGTATGTATGCATTTTCTGATCCATTTCCAGCCTCCAATCAGTGTATAAACTGATTGGAGTATAAAAAATGATACCTCAATTCTGATTCATCTCCCCTGTGATGCAAAAGATGCTTGAGTAATTAGAACGAAACTAGGAAGCCAATAGATAGAGATTACTTTTTATTCCTTATCAAAGCGCTGACAATACAGTCATAGCCTCCTATGAAAAAATTATGGTATAAATTACCTTAGATCGTAAGAAAATATGGCATATTTGAGCGGTCAATTAATTCTTTTCATAGCCATTTGATGTGGCTATATTGATTAACTATATACAATTTTATTTTGTAGCTGTGGAATTGGTAGGCCCCAAAAAACGCGTACTAGCTGGGACACTGATATGCTGTTGTTTTGCTCTTGGAGAAGTGTTAGCAGCTGTTGTTGCATGGTTGACAATGGACTGGAAGTAAGTAAGCTATATTGATCTTTACGTTTGCACAACGTAACGTTACGTTTGCTTCTCAAGCTGCAATTTGTATGAACACCGGTTATAACTTCTGGTGCGAGAATATGGTTTGTAAAAATACGGATTTGTGCATTGAATAAATATTGTAATGAAGATTTTGGTATTGAGGGAGATGATCCAAATTCTACAACCCATCTTTGTGTCCAGAAGACAGCTAATCAAAATGGGGAAGAACTTTAAAATTGGAGACTTGACTTGAAAACGTGCTGCTTAAACAAATTGCTGCTTGGGTTAACATCTAATTTTTCTGACTCACGATTCATCAGCTTTTCTTTTGATTGGCCTTAAAAAATACTTGATCCTTACCTTCAATATTTTTCTTTCAGATCAATAATCTTCATCTTGTACGTCCCAATATTCCTCATCATTTCCTACCAGTGGCTCATCCCAGAATCAGTAAGATGGCTTCTCAGCCAAAAACGCTACAAAGAAGCAGAAGACATCCTTCTCCGAGCAGCTAAAATTAACGGCAAAACGATCTCCAAACACGCGCTGGAAAAACTAACCATCCCCGTGGATGAAGGTCCGAAGGAACCGTTCATCAACGTGTTCAAATCGCGGGTACTGGTGATGAGGTTTTTCAATTCGTGTTTCTGTTGGTTGTCCTGCGCGTTTCTATTCTACGGGCTGACCTTAAATGCGGTTTCTCTGGCCGGCAACAGCTATGTGGACTTCATTTTGACATCGTTAGTGGAGATTCCAGCGTACGTGGCGACTTATGCAACAGTGGACAGATTCGGCAGAAGGTGGACGCAAAGTTTATCTTTCTTCCTGACGGCCGTAGCATGTTTCGCTTACATATTTATTAGTAAAGGTAAAATAAACCAAAATCACCACCACAATGACATTATCTGGAATTCGTTTTTTTTTTGTAGACCAGGAAACCATTGCACTAGCATTTTACCTAATAGGAAAATTCGGAGCCACTGCAGCATTTACAATATGCTACATTATTTCCAGCGAAATATTCCCAACTCCCTTGAGACATTCCCTCATGGGAGGTTGTTCCATGATTGCAAGAATCGGTTCGATGGTTTCACCACAGATGCCGCTTTTGGTATAAATTACAAACGATTTAGACCAACGTTATCTTAATTTTGTACCCATTTCCAGGAACAATTATGGAAGCCACTGCCCCTCGTTCTGTTTACCGGAATGGCAGCGGTGGCCGGTCTTTTAACTCTAGCATTCCCAGAAACTCTAAACATCAAACTGCCCGATACCGTCGAAGAAGCCGAGAATATCGGAAAGAAACCCCAAAAGGTTCCTTGACAAAACGCTGAGATATTATTTTTAATTGTAAATAGCCTAATTTATTTAATAAAATGACGACCAGTTACATCGGTGTTTATTTACTTTCGACATTACATCGTGAGTAATTTATTCTTTTCAGCCGCAGGGATATGGAGCCATAATGAATGTGATGCCACCTGCTGTACAACGTAGTAGTTGAAGAATGAATTTCGTGGAATCTCCAGAGAAAATCTACTTAAATTGTTACTAGTTTGGTGGATAGTTAGAAGTTAGACGAGAGAAATTATTTAGAAGCACTAGAACTCTTGAAAAAATAATAAAAATGTAGTTTTATAACGTTGTGTTTAAGAAAATAAAAGTATTTCCTATAAATTGTGAAAGTTAAAACTTCAAAAACTCAAAATAAAAATAGCCAAAGACAAAATTAGAAAAATTCCAGAATTATTTTCTATTTATTACAAAATAAGTACTTTAACAGAAGGCTAAAGGCCTTCACTAGGTTGCACTAGGTTGAAACGTATAGCTCAAATAGCATGCTTTGAATATTATTAGTGTTGGAAAGAAAGAAGATTTTAGTGCAAAATAAAAAAGAAAATAATCCTTAGACGTCCCCTCTGATATCCTAAAAAAAAAAAAATTGCAGAAAAAGTTTCTGTAATTTTTAATAAACTCACAAAAGAAATCATTTTTCTCTTACATCTCACATAGCAAGATTTGAATATTACTAACATTGGAAAGAAAGAAGATTTTAGTCCAAAATAAAAAAGAAAATAATCCTTAAAGATCCTTCTTAATATCCCAAAAGTATATATATATATATATATGTATATATATATAAGTTTTCCCTTATATCTCACATAGGGCGCTTTGAATATTATTAATGTTGGAAAGAAAGAAGATTTTAGTGCAAAATAAAAAAGACAATAATCCTTAGCCATTCCTTCTGATATCCTAAAAATATAATTGCAGAAAAAAGCTTCTGTAATTTTTTATAAATTAATTCCAAAAAGAAACCATTTTTCCCTTATATTTTACATAGAAAGTTTTCAATGTTAATAACGTACGAAAGAAAAAAGATTTTAGTGCAAAATAAAAAAGAAAATAATCTTTAAACATCCTTCTTAATATCCCAAAAGTATAATTACAGAAGAAAGTTTCTGTATTTTTTTATAAATTAATTTCTAAAAGAAATCATTTTTCGTTTACATCTCACATAGCAAGTTTTGAATATTAATAACGTTCGAAAGAAAAAAGATTTTAGTGCAAAATAAAAAAGAAAATAATCCTTAACGATCCTTCCTGATATCCTAAAAATATAATTGCAAAACAATGTTTCTGTATTTTTTTACAAATTAATTTCTAAAAGAAATAATTTTTTCCTTATATGTTATATAGCAAGTTTTGAATATTAATAACATTGTAACAAAAAAGATTTTAGTCCAAAATAAACAAGAAAATAATCCTTAAACATCCTTCTTAATATCCCAAAAGTATAATTGCAGAAGAAAGTTTCTGTATTTTTTTATAAATTAATTTCTAAAAGAAATCATTTTTCGTTTACATCTCACATAGCAAGTTTTGAATAATAATAACGTTCGAAAGAAAAAAGATTTTGGGGCAAAATAAAAAAGAAAATAATCCTTAACGATCCTTCCTGATATCCTAAAGATATAATTGCAGAAGAAAGTTTGTGTAATTTTTTATAAATTAATTCCAAAAAGAAACCATTTTTCCCTTATATCTTATGTAGCAAGTTTTCAATATTAATAACGTTCAAAAGAAAAAAGATTTTAGTGCAAAAGAAAAAAGAAAATAATCTTTACACGTCCTCCAATATTTTTCAATATTTTAACAACCTTCTGTATTGAGCAAAAAAGTGTCCAATATGTCCTAAACGGTGCGACTTTGGCCAAAAATGTGTTTAATAAAATCAACCATAAATTTGAAAAGAAATTAAAAATGCAATAATATACAGGTGATAATATATATTTAAAAAATTGAAGTTGCATAGCATCTAGAAGAAATGGGAGAGCGGTATATTAGAAAATATTTCTAGAAAGATTTCTAGAAGAACTGAAACTATGCAACTTTTATTTGAAACTTCTTTTCCTAAAATGATTAGAAATATAAGACGTGTTGATCGAATGAAATACTTTCTCTTTATACCTTTAGGTAGGGGAAAGTAAAAAAAAATACAGTCACTTTTAATATACAAATACATTATTTTCAAACTCCATTTTATTCATCACCGTTTTTCTAATATTCGATTTGTACATTTGACCAAGTTGGGCACTAGTAGAAAACACGAATTAAAAAAGAAAAATTACAAACGACAAACATCATAAATGGAACGTGTATTTGGTATAATCGGCAGTCTGGAAGTAGTTTGGAAAAGAAATTTATATCGTATGATACAACCTTAGATCAGCATGAGGTACATGACCATTGGAAGCACCAGGTTGTCAACTTGCGTGGTCTTGGCTTCCACGACGGATGTTACTGTAATCGCCAAACCTATTCTAAGCACTGTATTCGTCTGCATGTCAATATACCCTGCAAAATAAGGTGTGGCTTTATTTTCACATATTTACAACTTTTTTATTGTTACCTAATTGCATTAAAAGATAAATAAATAGCGTCTGGCTGAGAATACAACCTACGGTTCCTTCGATAGTTTTTTCTGAACCTATGAGTGTAGAAAAGATTCGTTACTGTAACCAATATTTATAAAATAAAATAAAACTTACCTCCCCAAGGATGTTTTCCTATCCACGCTCCTACATAACTTGCCGCAGTGTCTCCAATACCTATAGACAAGATACCACTTAGCAATGGCAATAAATTGAATCCAACTGAATTGGTCATGTCGCAAGGTCCGGGGTGGATCCATAGGGGAAAAGCGATTCCCACCAACAAATACATTGGGGTCAGAGCAACTGATCCTATGTCTTTTTCGTCTCGAAAAACGGAGAAGCCATCTTCGAGGAAAGATACAACTTGGGGTAGCCTTATCAATCGGGTGGTCTAAAAAATGACCAAAAAAAATCAAAATCTGTTCAAATTGAAGATCAATTTGAGCAAACTTCACCTCGATTCCAACAAAAATTCCAAAAGCAATCCCACTGGCAAGGTATAATATTGAGCATTCGTACAGCATTCCCGGAACGAAAATCAAAACGGCTAAGATGTGAAACGTTTTTCTCACTACGGAGGATGCTTTCTTGGCCCCACTGATTTGTTTCACCAAAGTGTACACTGCCCCGGCAGTACACAAGGACCAGTATACGAAAATTTTGATCTATAACGTAATTGCATTTAATTTCGTTGAATAGAAAGTTGAACAAATAACTGACTTGCATTGTGTCTCTTGTGATGAGTTCAAAAATCCATAAAAACGGATTTTTCGATATTAAAATCTGTAGAGGCATCACAAGGAATAGCATGACCATAAGAAATAGTATGGCATAGAATTTTTCCGGTGCCCAGAATGTGTGGTGCTTGTATAACACGTATACAAGCGATGTTACAGTTAATAAGCCAACCTGTAAATTTAAAATAAATATTTTGCATCTATCTCTGCGTCCGAGGTCAGCACAAGATTTGTTCTTATCTTGGACACAGTGCATAGAATTGATGATATACTTGAATCGTGAGAGTGCTAATTTGAGAGGTAGTCCTAGGTGGCATCTTTACGCACTCTATAATGTTCACTATTGACGAAAATAGAAATATCGTAAACGCTTGAGTGCAAACCATCGCTTCTCCCAGTGTGAAACATTGTGGAAACTTCCTAAGCGTAAATATATATAGTTTGTAGAAGCCCAGTGTTGACAGTAGAGATGCAACACAACCGAAAGCAAATCCTAAATTTAAAAAAAATATATACAATATTAAAGCACAGTTAGCAAACACTCACTGAGAATTAATTTTAATTTTATATAAATTTATATTAACATGTACGATAAGTAGTTAATAAAAAATAAAATAAAAATTGCAGAACGATAAAGCAGTTCAGTTACCTCAAAGATACTCTTTCTAGAAAAAGTGTAATTTATTATTAATTAGCGTTATAATTTGATTCTACATTATGACGCACAAAAACTATATTTGGCAAAAAAAATTAAATAAATCAAAACAGCCCAAAAAAAAGGTGTATTTCAAGAAAAATGTGAGTCATTCGAACATGTAGTGTACCAAAAGTTAAATGGTATTTACAACAACTTGTAAAATACTCTTAGTTGCTCCCAGTCATAAATTAAGTTATAGACTAAGCGCAAAGCACTCAATTCAGAAGAAAAATTATTATCAACAGCATACAAAATTGAGTTACTCAAGTTGAGGTTAGTCGGAATACGAATTTATCTCAAACAACCGTTTCTACAACATGGAAAAAATTCTACAAGCATCTGAAAATAAGTCACATAAAATCAACAAAATAAGGAACCCTCCTCGTGAAGATGTTGATACTGATTTACTGAAATGGTTTAAAATTCAAAGATCTTTGAATTTGCCTGTGATTAGCCCAGTTTTAAAGAAGAATGTCAAAGAGCTAAGTAAACTATTGAAAAATGAAGAATTTGTGTAATTTGTGTTCTGTAAATTGACAGAATTCATGATTAACAGTTAAAATGCTGTTTTCTTGTACTAGTTCTGCATTTGCCTAAAAAAGATAGTTGATATAAATCGAGATTATGGTAAATATGCTGATCAAGTGGAAGTCGAGGAGGGCACCACATTTATTTTGAAAGAATCTAAATTAATCAAGTTCCATTCTTCATTTAATTTATTTTTTTACTTTTGAGAGAGGCACTAAAAAAGCAAATTCTAGGTACCAAAAGGGGAAATAATGCGAATTCAAAAAGAATCTGTTGGACAATTTGGGAACAAAACTTTTGAAAATGAAAGGCGGCATCAAGTTTGGCAGCTTCCCTTTTTGGAGCTGTGGTTAACCGCAGACCTCATTCATACTCCATCTCACTTCCTTGTGAAATCCGTTGCAATGGCATATGGCACAAGTGAAGAAAATGTGGCCATTACTAAATTTAAGGACCGGTACAAAGTTAAAGTCGATAAGTCAGGACTTTGGATAGACCAAACGTTCGGATTCTTAGGAGCATCGTCTGATGGTAAATGTGCCTACCTAACTTTTTGTGTCATTTTTGTCATTTGTGTCTTTGTGTCAATTCATTTTGTTTGCATTTAGGACTTATTGGTGAGGACTGCTTGGTTGAGGTCAAATGTATATAGGCAAACAATTTTACACTCTACATGAATTGATTGAGCTATTGACAAGCAAAAGTTTTTTGACCATAAAAGACGGAAGGAAGCTTGAAAAAAACACAAATATTAGTATGAGGTAATTGTTATCAATAATTTCTTTGCAATATGAACTTTTAATTATTTTATTTCCAGATTCAAGAACAGCCGAATATTTGTAAAAGGAACACTTTTTAATTGTATACGTGACACAATACCAATTTTTGTTGAGAAAATTTCACGACACAAAGACGTGCGGACTTCGAAAATGCTTCCAAAGTTGGTACCGTTTTATGAACAATGAAATAGCCCGAGGAAATTTGAAGAAAAATTTGAAATCCATCGATCCGCCATACATTTTGGAAGAAATTGAGAAACACACAGCTAAAAAAATTAGTATATTAATAAAAGCTGTATGAAAAAGCAAAAAATAAAGTTGCACAAAGAGAAATTTGCTCATTTTATTTTCAAATATGTTATTCTGAATGTTTTACTTTCCAGTAAAATTTGATATGTTATTTAGATGAAACGCGAATAAATTTAATGTAAAACAGAACATTACATGTTTTAGAACATGTATTCACAAATTTATAATTATTAATTCTAGCATCTGCCTCCTCTATTTTATCTAATCTAAATAATGTAATTTTAGAAGGAAAAGCTGAAGCAATGCTTCATGATTACTTTCTGATATACCTAATATTTTTGAAACATGCTAACTGAAAGTTCTTCTGATCCCAAAATAAATGAATGCTGAAGATGTTTGGTGTTTTGTGATATTTGACAAATGAAAGTAATTGCTGAACCAACTTAATAATTAAACTGAAACTTAAATAAATAAAATTATAATTAAAGCGTTATAATTAAAGTGTGGATTATTGAATAAAAATAAAGAACAGTTGAACTGGACCTTCTCAATAAGAAACGTTACGTCATTTTAAATATCGCCAACGTCATCTAATAGTCACAGCCGGAATACGGAAAATGCATGCATGTACTTTATTCAAGAATATTTTGTTTTACTTTGTACTACGAATAACTGCTATTATTTGTATATCGGCAGTTATTTTAGTTGTAAATCATTAAGTAAAATTCACAGTAAAATTAAATCATCATCTGTTAATTTTTGTAAATGTCTATTAAATTTTCCTTCTTCTGGGTACTTAAATAATTGTGAAGATGTGTGGTCTAGTAGATGCCGAAAATATTTGGTATCCAATTTTCGTGATCAACGCAAAATCATATTATGGCAAAGCCCAGTTCCTTCCTGTGCCAGATTTTGTAGACCGATTCACATTAGGTTCATACAGGAAACGAGTGATATAACTTGTCAGATTTGATGACGCAACAACTAGAAATGACAGATTTACGTAGATTTAGTAAGGGGAGACAAATTAGAAGTAATGCGCAAAATCTATGACAGTTTTCTCGAAAACTGTACAGAAATTTTTTCACCAAATACAAATACAGTAGATATCGATATTTATAACGATGGTGAAGGGTCCGGAAGAATTTGATCCTTATAACAGTAGATCGCTATAAAAAAACCACGCTATAAATAAAGAAAATCAACATTTATTGATAGAAAAAGAGTATTATATATGGACTATTACATTTTACAAAAATAATTTGTAGTACATATTAATGCAGATTATGATATAGTATTATATTTTATCAAAAAAATCCGTTAATTTCGTTTGTCGATGTAGTCGTTTGCTTTCCAAGAATTTGGCTTTGGAACTTTTCTAGATGGGAAATGGCGGATTCTGTTTGCTTCTTTCGAATCTTGATTGAATATGAAATAGTTCCGAAGGATTTGGATTGCGGAAAGCGCTTCCCTTATAGGTGGCGGCTCAAATTCGTCAAGCTCCCCATCGTCGTTATTTATTTCAACTTCCACAACTTGTGGAATCAGGTGTTTTAAAATTTCTTCTTCAGTCATATTACCCTCAGTTGCAATATTCTCGTCTACAATCGTAAAGTTATGCCAATTCTCAATTGTAGCTAAATTATTTACAGGTAGCATGCTAACCCATTCGGCGAGAGGTAAGTCTTCTGACAAGGAATTGTTCTCTTGACGTCGCAGCCATTCGATTAGGAGAAGATCATCTTCTTCAGAAAAATCATTTCCTTTTGTATAAAACCCAGCATGTCCAAAACAATTTTATATAGTGCTTTGTGAAATACGATCCCAAACTTTAGAAATCAATAGAATAGCTTCAAAAATATTCAGTTTTTGTGGTATAGAGCCTGCAGTTTCAATGTCCACCAAAATTTTCATAATCTGCAGCTTTCTAAACTGAGTTTTCAGATTTTATAACTCCTTGGTCCATCGGTTGAAGAATTGAAGTCGTATTAGGTGGGAGAAATACAAGCTTAATTGCTTTCAAGTTTTCTGTTTGGATGAGCCGGGCAATTATCCATTAGCAGTAGCATTTTCCTTTTTTTGTTTAAAGATGTTGACATCCCATTGTATGATTATTTTTTCTAATATTGATGTCATCTAAGCTCTTGGGTTATTTTCGTAATCGCCAGGTAAGGACCTAACGTTTTTAAAGCATTGAGGCCGCTTTACTTTGCCAATAATCAAAAGTTTAATTTTCTCTGATCCTGTCATATTGGCCACTACTAGAATAGGCAATCGCTTCTTTGACAATTTGCCTCAGACACATTTTCGCCTTTAAACTTTTGTCCGGCGTTATTCTAAAAAAAGAGACCTGTCTCGTCCGCATTAAATATTTGTTCGTCTTTATATCCTTTCTTTAAATTAGGCCACACCGTAGATAACCAGTCGCCGCATACCCCTTCGGGAACGTCTGCTGCTTCGCCACTAATTTTACCAAAAACAATATTATGCCTTTTTCGAAATCGTCGAATCCATCTAACTGTACATTTAAAATCGTCAAGTTGCAGTTGTCTAGCGAAATCATCAGCCTTAGGGCTGTTTATGGGAACATTGTGGCTCCTTTGGATTTTAAACCATTGTAGTAAAGTGTTATCTATTTCAGACTGATTACAAGTCCTTAATTTTTTTGCTCTTAACGAACTGACACTGCTCTCAAAATTATTCAGTATCTTTTCACGATTTTTATAAATGGTCGATATGGTTGACTACGACATCTATAGAGCGCAAATATTCGTGAAAATTCATATTGTTAGTAATAAATACTGTACTTACACGGAATTCCTTTGCTATTGAAACATTCGACTCTCCGGCTTCTAAACGCCAAATAATCGCGTTACTTTTTCCGTAACAGTAAATGCTTTCTGCTTTGACATCACAATTTTTTTTATGCCGACGCTGTTCGCAGTTCGAGGATGTATTAAGCACTAAACAGAACACCACCACTGTGCCGTTTCTACACATTTAGGTAATTCCTCGAGAGCTCTCTAGAGAAATTGACCACCGTTCATCGTTATACACGATAATTGGTATCAAATATGAGTCCGTTTTTGGATCGCTATATCAGTTCCATCGCAATATCCGATCATCGTAATAAACAATACATCTACAATGTAGTTTATACCGGGACCTTAATATTTCGACGACGTTATAAACGATATCTACTGCACATCCAAGATGTCCATTCTTCTAGGTTTTCTTACTTTATGTGTTAATTTTATGTTTTCTGTTTGTATTTTATGGCCTGTTTCTTTAAAATGTTGTGTAAATATTACTTATTATTGTAGTAAATCGACAAACGCAAATCACTGAGGTTTCATTTCAGAGCATAACGGAAAAAGTCATATACAAAGCGAGCGATTCGCACCCCGGCCAAACGATCGCGATCAGATCGGCGTGGATCGACTCGCAGGTCACCGGATTCAGCAAAGCGATCTGCGCGTTTGGCTACGAGAGGTTTAAGAAAAATTGCGCAAAGATGGTAAGCGATAAATCTCCACCAATCTGTAAATCTCCGCACCGATCCCATTGTTCCAAATTAGACGAATTAATATTTAGCCCGTTGACACCTGACGCTTTGCTATTTATTAGGCGGGCGGGTTCAACCACGTACTCTCGAGCATGTTTCCTTTACAAAGCATGATGGGTACGACCGCGCACACAGTCACCGCTGCGAACAAGCTAAAGGACGTCGCGAAGAACGCGTCGGAACTGGCAAAGGCGAAAGCCGCCCCCATCTACGCGAGTCTACATCCCAATCAGTCGTAACGTAACTTTATTTTAAGGGATAACTTTTTCGCGGTAAACATAAGCAGTGCATATATGTACGTATGCATATATGACTATTCGTAATAAACTGTGACAATTTTGCTATTTTTTTTTTCGGTCGTATTTAGTATTCATATTTGGGATGGGGACGTTTCAAGTAGATCAAAATTTACCATATTTTCGAACGTTATTAATCGTTCGTTGCTTTGGGGTTAAACAAAACTAAAGCGTAAACAAAATAATAGTATTTGTACATAGGTAGTGTTTCCAATTTTATTCAGGGTATATCTTTAAATTCCCTTATATTATAATGTCGGTAGAATGTTACTGTAGATGAATAAAGTGAAAGGTAATTGTGTAACAAAGTAAGAATGCATAATTAAAATTTCCATTAGTCCTTCGAACAATTCGCACCATTTTTTTCGTGTCTACGTCATTAAAATACAGAGTCATTCCGTGTCGTCTTGGATATTTCATTTTATAAAATTTTAGCTCAAACTGATCGTTTCGGGAAAAAATCAATTATTAGATTCGTATTAGAAATCTTTATTATTAATTTAACAGTTAAGAGATGGCTTAAAATATTTGTTACCACTCTAGTGATGTAAGCGTTCATTTAGAGTTAAACGACGGTACCACAGAACCCAATTGGCAGAAAACAGCGTAAAAGATAAGTTACGTATAGGGTCGAAAGTGACATTTTTAATTTTAAGCGTAACCGTTAATTGTATTATTAGTGTACCTTAAAAAAGATATATAAAATATTGTGCTGTACATATTTCGCAAGAGAGAGTTATAGCGAAGTTTAACGTAGCGTGTAAAAGTGATAAATATAATTGATTTTACGGACAAAATGGATTATTTTAATTTTTTTCTTACTTACCTTTGCAATATCGCTCCCACAAATTATTAACGTTACGAGGGTGTCCCGTATTTTAAAGCGACACCTCCTCTCGGTCAAAGTAAGGGTCGACTCTTAACATACTAATTATTATTACGAATACACGTGTATACTGTTAAAAATATATCCACGGTTTAACAACTTATAACAAATTAATGCTTAGGATAATTTTATTTGCACTCTAACGCGATGGTACGCGTTGTTGAGTACACCCCGGACATTCCAGATGTTTTTGAAAGACTCCGGTTGAGTGTTGTACGACGAATCGACCGCTTTGGCCCATATTTCAATCTGAAATTAACGTTCTACTTAATGTACGTTACAGAACACGAATAGCTAGCGTTCTGTAGCAGTTTAAGTTAAACCATACATAATCCCGAATATCACGAATTTAGTGATTTTGATGCGTTTATTGAAAAATACGTGTTTATTTAAGAGTTACAAATTTTCTGAGTATCTAGGAGGAAATTTTTAAGGAAAAATATAGGACACGTTAAAAGAAGTTGAATTAAGTTAGAAATTCAGAACTTTATGCTGCGTTAAAATACCAAAATAATTATAAAGGCTGCTGCATAATTATATGGTGCACAAATAAAAAAATTATTTTGTAAATTCTCATTTGTATTTAATTAAAAAAACTAAAAAAATATATATCAAATAAATAAATAAAAAGATATATTGAAGGAAAAACTAGGAAGTCTTCTCCTTTTAATATTAAAAACATATTGTTCTATAAAGTATATACACAGTGATCAACATAGATTGAATGTCACGTGATCGCCGCTCACGTGACCAAAAATTACCAAAACTAACTTCTAATCCTGCAAGTTATCAAATTTCCTTGCTAATTTTTCATTGGTCTGTCACGTTTTAATTAAATTAATTAATTTTAAGGAATTGCCAGCGTTTTAGGAACAGTTTTATCCGAAACTAAACCGTAACACTCGTCTATTGACTTGGTAAGTAAAATTGTGAGTTGACCTTCCTATTCCTGAGAAAATTCCCTATATTTTCTATTAATTTCGATCAACACCAGAGAACATTCAACCTAACCCTAATCATCAAAATTGACTACTATGAAGACGACAAGTTAGCTTTCTTATTCCCGAGGAAATTTCCTATGGATTCCACTAATTTCAATCGACACCAATGAAACTTCAATTCAACCCTAATCATCAAAAAATTGATGACCATGAAGACGACAAGTTGGTGTTCTTATTCCTGAGGAAATTTCCTGTGAATTCCACTAATTTTGATTGACACCATAATTCAAAAAATGTATTAATTTGTTGAGAATGTGTGACAAAATATTGATTTCGTACAAAAAATATTTCGTTGGAAATTAAATTGTCGCCCAATTAAAAAGCCATTATAGGTTTTTTAAGTGTTTTTTTTATCATTTAATTCAATGAAAAATTGGCATCTTTTTGTGGAGAAGAAATTTCAAATGCCTTTAAACAGTCTAATTCGAAAAATGTATTAATTTGTTGAGAATGTGTGACAAAATATTGGTTTCGTACAAAAAACATTTCGCTGGAAATTAAATTGTCGCTCAATTGAAAAGCCATTATAGGTTTTTAATTTTTTTTTTTTTTCATTTAATTCAATGAAAAATTGGCATCTTTTTGTGGAGAAGAACTTTCAAATGCCTTTAAACAGTCTAATTCGAAAAATGTATTAATTTGTTGAGAATGTGAGACACAATATTGGTTTCATACAAAAAATATTTCGCTGGAAATTAGAAGAAGATTGGTTCCAAAAAAAGTGAACTTCTTACTTGGGCGTCAGGTAGTTCTCGACGAGCAACGCGGCCGGCGGCTCCCCGTTGTACGGTTTCTTCGAGGCGGCCTTCAGTATGCCGTGGCGCTTCGGGTCGCCCACGTACGGGTCCTCCAGGTCCTGCACGGCGTACTGCGCCTCGTCCTCGTCGATGTTGCCGATGCGCAGCTCCTCGAGCATCGAGTAGACCTGCGGCGAGTGGTGCACGCCGTACAGCATCCAGAACGGCTCGATCGAGTTGCCCGCCGCCAGCATTATCTGCTCGCCGCCGGGGTGCGCCTCGACGAACCGCGTTATGTCGTACACGCCCTCCTTGAACGTCACCCATATTCCGGTCTCTCTAAGGAAATGCGGAAATAAAACGGAATACGATCGAATCCGGTAAAAACGTACTTCGTCGTGTGTTGATTGACTTCTTCTAAAGTATACTTCGGTAAGTTCTCTACGAATTGTCCGGCTAATTCTTCGACCGCTGCTCCGTCCTCGAACGTTTCCAAAAACACGCGCCACCGGTCTTTGTAGAAACTGTAAGTCACAAAGCCGGCGATGCCGGTCGTGACCGCAATCGTCTTGTAACCGAATTTTCCGTAAAACCCTTCGTCCCAGCCGTTTCTGTAGTCGTCTCTCGACTTACCACTGAGGTATTTGGCCGGAATTGCATTCCGTTTAAACAGGGATTTAGATAAGAGCAACCTGCAATAACGTTATTGCACTTTGCAACATAATTGCAGTTAGATAATTTGCTTATCTGGTATTTACCTTTGCCAAATTAAAGTCATGCTTCTCAAACTGCATATGTTTGCGTTAAGTGTTCGCAAATAAAGCCAAATTCAAACATCAAACGTTTACTTAACCCCCCTTAGACATGTTGAGCGAAAGTTTTTTGATAGACTGCAATTGCTGCAACCACATGTTCTGAACTTATCTATCCTATAAACTCATTTCTACATTTGAGGTCATTGGGTAATAAATCTAATAATAGTAGATAATGTTAAGAAATGGATAAATGACAACTTGATTACGTCCGTAATTAATTTAAATTGCAAAAGAGAGATAAAGAAGTGATTAAATATAAATCGAAATAAAATTTTGGGTTATGAAAAGTTGACATTAGAGACGAAACGTCAATTGAAACACGTAGTGTTTTTATTTGTCGAAGGTTGGCGGCAATTATAAAAACATGCCCGCCAGCGCCCTCTCAGCGGTAATCCATCTGTCATCGCTGTCATTCGGGTCCGTTCAACAGCAAATTATGGATCGAAAATGGACTGTCTGACGGGTAAATTCGCAGTGGTCGAACACGAGACACCTGAAATGAGCCAAACGCACTGCCGGATCGCAGAATGGGCGGTTGTATAGGAGTCACGCGCGGCAGAAGTGGAGCCATCGAAGACTCTGGGTCGAACACCAGACCTCACACAGGCAAGTTTAACCTTCCGCAATCCCATACGTGACTTATTTATTAATTCCGCGGCCGATTTTCAATCGTAACCACGCAAAACGCGCCCCAAAATTCCAGCAAGTTTCAGAGAAATTACCTTAGTGTTGGTAGCCTTGGGGTGTGAAAAATTTTCAATGTTCAATTGTCTTTTTTCTTCTTAACCTCGATTTATTTTCGTAACCTTTAAAACGACGTGTGAAAATTACCGGGGGGGTTCGACGGAACTTTACAGGTAGCGCCCGCAAGAACCACCCGCTCTGCCACGAGACGATCAGATGGAAGTCGGACGTGCCGCTGACGGAGGGCCAGCTGCGTAGCAAGCGCGACGAGTTCTGGGACACGGCGCCGGCGTTCGAGGGGCGCAAGGAGGTGTGGGACGCGCTGCGCGCGGCGGCCGTCGCGGCCGAGTCGCGCGACTACGAGCTCGCGCAGGCGATACTCGACGGCGCCGGCGTGTCCGTGCCGAACGGCTACCTGACCGAGTGCTACGACGAGCTCGGCGCCCGCTACCAGGTGCCCATCTACTGCCTCTCGCACCCGATCAACATCGTGAAGGAGGACAACGGGCGCGACTCGCCCGCCGACTGCTCGGAGCCCGTCGAGGGCGGCTCCGAGACGGTGCTCAAGCTGAGGTTGTCGCACAACTGCTCGGATATCAAGCTGGCCGTGTACTCCACCGATACCATCAGTGTGTGCAAGAAGAAGTTGCAGGTGAGTAATTGTTACGTTTTTTGAAAGTATAGCTCGAAAATACGTTGAGCAGAAACCAATAAACCAATATTGTGGTTTCTTCTCGACTACTGTAGAGTCAAGAAGGTATAGAATCGTCAAGACAAAGATGGTTTTACGGAGGAAAATTGCTCGGTGACAAGCTGCACGTGGACGAAGCGAAAGTGCCGACAGGTTACGTCGTGCAAGTTATCGTAAATACCGAAGGTATCAAATTGGGATCATGAAACTTACGTGTGTGCGAACAAAAAGGAAAAAAGGAACGGTAAGCGTATTTTTCCTGCCGGCACCTGTTGGTTTTAAATTTTAACCATCCGTTCGGTTTCAGTGTCGACTGAAATTATTTTCGAAACAAAAAAATCTAGTTGGGGTATCACAGTCTCTAGTGTTCAGTTGATTAAAGACATCGATCATATCAAAAGTTTGTGACGCGATTCAATATTACGAAATTAGACTCTGAGGTGATTTCGATGTTGACGGCGCGATGGCGACGCAAATAATAGTTGCGAGTGTGGTGTTTATTCACTTCGGTAGTACCACTGCTGCGTGTATTTTCTACAAGCTTAACAAACAAAAATATACTACTTAATAATGAATGCAAAGTTTGTACAAAGTTATTTTTTAAAAAAGCGTAATTAGGAACGATTTTTTTTTAATTTTAAACAGATCCGCTTGTATTATATAATTTAACTTGCTTCTATTAATAATAAATTTTTCCTTGCGTATACTAAACTTATATTATTTTTTCTTCGATTTCTCGTGTGATTTTTTTATTAACTCGTTGTGTAATTACGTTGTATAAGTGCAATTCCAAATGATATTTAAAATCGATTATATACACGTACGTTCTAACAATTATATAAAATTAAGTCGAACACAGAGTTCAGTGTAAATAATTTATCAACAATTAACAGATTCCGCAAATACTTGTTTTTCTTTTCGTAGAAACGAACGGTAAACGTAATTATTGTCCTAAAGTACCTGAGAACCTTTTTGATTAGTAGACGACGGGGCGACTGGTTCGGTTTTGCAACCTTTAACTGCATTCAAAATGAAAACGTTTGTAAATAAACAAAGATACTCTCTAATAATTCGAAGACTGGGACAGCAAACAAACAAAAAAAAAGTCGTAACGGAAAAACAGTCTTTACTTAGTGCGAGGCAATAGGTATTTTTAAAATTTGTCGATTTGTACACAGTTGTCCACTCGGGCATTGTAAAAATGTAAATACGTCAGAAGCGTCGATTTATATTTTTAGACGGTTTCAGTGGACGGATTTTTGAAATTGTCAATAAGTGTGCGTTGATTTTCAAAGTATGATTCAATAAAGAGTTGTTATATATACATTGGTCGTTTGATTTAGGGATTAACGAGAATATACTTTGAAAATTATAAATTGCAATGAAAGAAAAAGGGTAAGTATTACATTAAAAAAAAACTGCTTCCACTGACAAATCCTGAATAAGAAGGAAATATGGAATTTCATAGGATATCATCTGGGGATTCCAAAATTTTAAACTGCATCTCCATATCTCTTATATTTTTTTGAGATATCGTCCTTTGAAGTTTTAAATTTTTCAGATTTTTGGAATTTTTCATAAATTCACACATCTGCTCCTACGGATAAATCTTGAATAAAAGGGAAGGGGAATCTATACGGAATTTTATAGGAAATCATCTGAGGGTTCCAAAATTTTAAACTGCCTCTCCATACCACTTATATTTTTTGAGATATCCCCCTTTGAAAATAAAATTTTTCGTATTTTTTCATAAATCGCATATTTGCTTCCTACGGACAAATCCTGAATAAGAAGGAAATG
>JAWQRJ010000176.1:0-25503 GCA_033557515.1 Diorygopyx duplodentatus
AGTAATTTTGCACTTTTCAAATACAATACACGCAATACAAATATGAAAATGTGATCGTGGAGTTATAACCGGTTTGATACTAGTTTAAAAGGCACACGCCCGCTGGGAAAAATAATTTCGATAAAATAATAATACCTCCGAAGTCTAATATGATTATTTTCTTTTTATATCGAATAATGTCTATGTTTTGTAAGTGTTATAACGTATATTACTCAAATGAGTTGTCATGAGTACATAATAAAAAAAACTTTATTTTACTTTCTCTTGCCTGAAGGCATAAGAGAAAGTATAAGAAGGTATAAATGAGGTTTTGATATATCCTGGCGAATTAGCCCACCTGTCTGTACGTCCATCTATTGTCAACAATTCTCCTATTTCTATTAATTCCAGCAAAAAATATTTCAAATAAAAGTTATTGTCAGTATTTTGTCTCCTCTATAACATAATATTATTTTCATATATACAACTTGTCCCATTTATTCTTAACCTCATTATCAACAACATTTCGATTAATTACGAAATACTTATATACGGGTAGATAAAGAGATTTGAATTCATTCAATTATTTGATCTGTGTGTGTGTGTGTGCCAAAATTATTTCACATTCAGAAACAAAATTGATTTAAAAAAGGTGGTTTACAGATGGAAAGTCTGACTTCTCCACTTTTGGTAAACGTATTTATGGATTAATGAGAAGACCGAATTTTTGAATTAGATGTTTTCCAAAAAGTTCTGTTTGCTTAGATCATATTGCACAAGAAATACGTTTACTGCAAGTAGTGACTCCTCGGATGAAGAAATCAGATTCCGCCCTGGACAACGTTGACCTTTGACCAGCAGAAATATTATAAATAAATGTTTAAGTTTGTTATTTATTTTAACGAATCTTATAAAAGATCTTTTTTTAATTTCCAGCTTTTGTAACGTATAAAATTACGTATTTTGTTGAATTTATGTTTTACTTTCACTGATACCAATAAAAGGCATTTTTTAATCTTCAATTATTGTAAATAAAATATATACATTTTGTTGCATTTGTTTTATTTCCAGTGATAATCTATTAATATCTTTTATGTTCTACTACGTTGATGGTCAATAAAAGATACTTCTTACTTCTTATCAATTAATTTTCCTCACCAATAATTATTAGAAAGTTTATTTCAAATTTCTGTTCAATAAAGGCATCATTAAATTTCTATTGCGCCTGGTAATAGGCAACACACAATACACTACCTGCACTGGCTATTGTGCAGGTAGTGTATTGTGATATTGGCCACTGCAAAGTTAACCAGATTATAGTTTACAATACCATAACAAATGTGATTAATAAGTCAAACATGACTATATTGTCATTTGCCCTTTGAAAATGATAGGTGAGGTATGAAAACACGTGTATGGGAAATAAAAAGTGGTTGTAGGACATGAATCTTGTGTTGTTACAACATAAATGTGGAAGTGATCATCTCACTATGTGGAACTACATTGTATTATTTTTAATAACCCATCTTTGTTAAAATTAAAAAAAAATTACGACAAAAACAGGAAAATAAACGGTTTATTCATAAAAAAAATTAAAATTAGAATTAATTTAGTACGGAGATCGGAATGTGATGACAAGTAATAAAAAATTTACAAACTTTTAGTTTTTTTTTGGAAACTTAAAACTTAGTACTTAGCTACAAGTTTTTTCTGCCTGTGATGTGAAGATATATTATAGGATCACAGTGCATACACATACATTTTCCTAAAAATGTTGTATACTGAAATTCCTAAAAACCGATTCTCATAATGGTGAAATGTAGGGAAATATGTGGACAAATGGACATCAAGAAAGGGAAGCAGCAATTTTCTAAATATACTTCAATTAAAAAGGCATTATACGAAATAATTCTGCAGAAACAATTGCTCATCGATCCAACATATCGTTATGGGAAACTTTGCATTCATACAAGCACATACTCAAAATGCAGTTGTATTTTATTGGGGATTATCAATCGTTAAAACGTTAATTCTATTTTTACAACGTAGAGTTATTTTTAATTACTATGGGCTAATGCGATAATAATTGCAGGCTGCGCTCCCAATAAAGATACGAAAAAAAAAGAAAATACAATTTCAAACTGCAGCGACAGATATATTATTGACTTTTTAATCAGAGAAAACTAGATAACAAAGTAACCGTCGTAAGAGTGAGAAGAATAATGAAGATAGGAAGCGGTCACTGTCTGGTAATAATGACAATAAAATACACAGTAAAAGCAGAAAGCTGAAATAATAGAAAAGGTAGTAACAAAAATAAGCTCCCATAAATTAACAAATCCACAAATAAAAAAAATTACTGAGAAAGAGTAATCCAAAAAATAAAATTTTGGCAGCAGCAGAAGACAGTTGTAGAACGGAAATTAAATACGCAATTAATGAGAAAAAAAGAAGATACGAAGAATATAGGACAATATAGGGCATATAGGACAATATGAAGTCTATAAAGGAAAAAGAGGTGAAGTGAAAAGAACTGTCAAGGAATAGAAAACAAAGTTCAGGGGTGTACCTTGAAGAAAAATAGAGCACGCAAGAAAATTCAGAAATTCTTTTGTGGAATAATAAGAGATAAGAAAACCAAAGAGATAGGTAATATCAAAGATGAGAAGAGTGGATTAATAATAGAGGACGAGAGAATCATTGAAAAATGGACACAATAGTTTGAAAACTACTAGAAGACGAAGACATAAATTCAATCAAAAATAAGTAGAAGCAAAGAGATGGGAAGAAATACAAGAGTAGTTAGAATAAATCTCATTAGAAGAATTGAGGAGAGAATTCAGAAAAGTAAAGATATCACCATGACGTTAATTAAATCATCATCATGAAGAACGACAGATTTGAGATGTTTGAAACAATTAAGATAATGAGGCATCCTGAGTTCGTTAATATTTTCAAGCATACTAGATAAAGTGATAAAAAAACAAGAAAAGAATGAAAACAATACATAGTAGGAAGCTACACAATGAATGATGTAAAGGTATTAGAACTTAAAAAAAAATGCAAAAGAGTATATGAAGCAGGAGTCAACACGACGAAACAATGGCGAAAACATAGGCAGGGGGAAATAAAAGAAGCCATGGAGAAGAGAGAAATCAAATGGGGGGAAGAAAAACGACTAACACAAGACAGAAAAGGTAGTAGAAATAGAGACGATAGAATATAAATAAAAAACGATAGATGAGGAAAATACAATCTCTAGAACAGTAATAGGTTTGAATTAGTCAACAAATATGTATGGACAACGTTTTATAATATAAAATGTAAGACTTACTGAAAACTAAAGTATCAAATTTTTCAAGATTATTAAAGTCTGTGGAAGTAGATTTATGTTTCTATTGCAGAATTACAGACTTCAACATAGAACTTTCAACATAGTTAATCTTTATATGTGGATCGTTAAAACTATTACAATACATCAAAAACAGTTAAAAAAATGAAAATTTTATATTACTACCAAGATATTTTCCTCCTCATTGAGAATTCACTCGAAAGTTAAAGGGGATTGTGCAAAGAGAATAAAAGAGAGCGGATGACGGCATTACGGCCCATTTTCTCAGAGTGGCACCAATAAGAAGATCGCGAAGGTAATTGGCTTCCGCTACTTTTAATTCCAGACTTTCAGCGACGAGGTTTTTGCTGTCTTCGCTAATCCGTATTCTATTCTCGCGACCGTACAAAAGAGGGCACTCGAAATCTAGAGGTTCCAATCGTCCACAGATACAAAGAGCTGCAAACAAAAACCGATACCCTCATAAAAATCGTGCGTGCTCGAAATATGTTTCCCTTTAGCTTTCACCATATCTTCCAATCTTAGCCATATTCGCCATTGTTCCAAATTTCCCTTTGCTTTGAAATCGTGAGGAATTGTAGGTACTGTTGCGAATAAATTTTACCCTTATTGAATGGATAAACAGGCTTATGAATATTAGGGCAGCGCACAAAACTTTGGAGCTTAAGTGAGATTTGTATAATATGTAGGCGATTGTTGAGTTGTGTATTGTGTTTTGCTTTGTATTCTATTTATAACATCCGAGGAGGCATTAAGTTGTTTCAGAAGTTGACAAAAGGGAATCGCGTTATAAAGTGTAGATATATTCCAAGATTACCGTAATAAGTGGAATATCGAGGGTGATTTATAATGAGAAAAAACTGTGCTAATTCAATGAGAACATTATTTAGCCAGCACTTTCAGATACATTAAAATGGTATACAGGAGAAATAAAAAAAATCTTAATTACGATTATTGGCGTTCACTAACACAAGATTGATGCTTTTCTCAGTAAATTAGTGCAATATGGTGCGATGTAAAAGACATTTCTATTTCTGAAATGTATTCGAGGCACAAGGTCATTTAGCTCGCGTAAACAGAACTGATCGGCCAACTTTATCATAAACAAGCATCGAGCAGTTCATTATAGATAGCTGCATCTTCGTTGAGGATACTTTCCATCCAAATAAAGTCATGAAAATGATTAATTTATTAACTTCTAAAATTAAATATTAGAAGACACCGTTGTATCATTTTATCTATAAATTCAAGGTACTCAAAAATCAACTTGAAAATGTATATCTAAAGTTAACGCTTTGCAATAATATGCTCGTTGAAATAATGTTAGAGTAATGGATATGAATGGGGGGAATATAATGAGCGTGTAGTAGGAAAATTGTTGGATTTGAACGAAGAGTTGAATGTTAGTGTCAAAGAAGAATGTATAGATAGATGCCATCGACTGGGAAGAACAATTGAAAATAGTACAAACGCTCTGTTTGTACAATCATAGTGAAATTCTGCAACTAGAAATACAAACAACGGCTCATAGAAGGGAGAAAGAAATTAAAAGACAGGATAATGTTTGTGAAAAGGAAGGTACGATTCAAGATATATGCACTGAAGCTCAATTAAAGACTCAAGTCTGGAGTATTGAGGGAAATATTTTCTTTAAAAAAGGTGCGGAAAAATACAAATTAACGAGCTGATCGAAATGCAAGTCATTTGAACTGGCAGGTATGGACAACAAGGATTCACAATTTTCCCAACTTCCCTTTTCTTCCTTTTATTGTATGCATAAAATTGCATAATTATAATTATTATTTACATCTTTGGGCTATTTTCATATAATAGATATGTCGATTTTGTTTGTCGTTGTTTTTCGCTATTGCTGTTTATTTTGGGCATACAATTGCGAAATTGTAGTTGTTATTTACTATTTTGGGTTGTATTCGTATAATTGATACGTTGATTGTCGTTTTTGGTGTTGCCCTTTCTTAAAAATTCAAATTGATCTTATTTTAAGTTTATTGTTATTTTGTTGGATGTATATAAACGTTTGCGTACCGATTTAGCAATATTATAGATTTCAAATACATCTGTCGCGTTCATTTGTTGGACACTTTTGTCCGGATTTTGATGTAAGTTTGATACAAATTAATAATACGTGCATCAACGTATGGAGGATGGACCAGACTACATGAAAAAAATTAATTTGAAACTTGAAGTTCACAGTGTTCGATACTGCCTGACTGATTGTGGATAACTTCGACAATTAAACATAATAATATTATAATTTATATGTTATATAGGCTACCAAAAAGTTCAACTAAATTTTAGGAGTCGTTGACGAGCGTTTATTTATGAGTATGTGTGCCTGAGGAATTTTAATATTAATGCTCACGAAACACAAACGTGCGATTGCATCAATTTAATGAGTCGAATAGTAACTTTAACTTGAAACAGATTAACGCTCCCACTAGAATTACTAATAATGGTGAAACGGTATTGGATTCAATCATTGAGGATTCTAGAATCATCATTAGCGAATAATTACAAGCACTTTAGCCCTATATGTACGGCCTAAAGGTTTTTTGGGTGTGTAATGCAAAAACATCTTATCCTATAACTGGACAGCTTTATACTGGGAAAGGACCGGGTGATCCCGAAAAAGATCAACGACAGCGAGTCGTCAGGGATTTGTGCTATCAATTCAAAGGATCAGGAAGAAACATCACGATGGACAACTTTTTTACTGCACTGTCCACCCGATGAAAGTATACCCGTAAGTAACCAATATTTGTTCACTTAAATTGCTACGTAATTGTGTTTAACCTTGATTTTTGAGTCCCCGAGAAATTTGCGTGGTAAATTTAGGTTCGATATTTTTGTTTTCTTGTATTAATCACTTGTTAAGATTTAGGTTTTCTCGTCAATATATTTATTATTGTTTAAAATCGTTTATTTTTGCTATTTCCTGTTCTCGCCTTCGTGCAAGAACTAACCTATTTTCCGAATTCTCGGGCCGGATAAAAAGGGTTAGAAAGGTAGGAAAATTTAATAATACTTAATTTAAATTATTAATTAACCTCCGGTAACCGGACCCAAGAAGCATCAAAATTATAAGAAGCATAAAAATTTGTGACTTTTCTATGGGTGGAAGTCTTGGTGAATTAGTGATCCTAGAAAAATAATCAGCCTGGTTGTAAAATAACCTACAAAAAACGGAAAATCTTCTTGTAGAGGGTAAAAAATATCATATATATATGGGAGGTGATGGACTGGAGTTATGTACTATCAGAAAAAATAAATAAAATGGGGAAAAATTTGTGCGGCCCATCAGTAAATTATAGAGATTAATCTATAAAAAGTAATCAGTTCTCTTGTCCCCTCTCGTTAAAATGCCACAAAATTGATAACTCTTAGATTACCAAGAGTTGGGGTTAAAGAATCAACTCTGTTGCTCGCCTACATTTTCCTAAAGTGTGTAAAGGATATTATGGTTTTAATTTTTGTTTAATTTTTAAAATGATGGGCAAGGACTAAAAGGACTAATTTTCAGCAGACGTTTTATATTGTATTTATTTATTTTCTCCTTGTTTTTATATTATATTAAGAACTGAAATCCTTGTGGCATTAGTAGAAATAAGTTATGGTTAATTTTTGTGAATGTATGAACTTTTGTTCTTATTTTGGGTTGTATGTTATATTCCAGAAGTTATACTCAGTATAACATAAAAATAATGCCATTGATTCTTACTTACCAGTATTAAAGATAATAGTTTTTTGATCGCGTTTTCAGTAAAAACTTTTACTTCGAGGAAGTTATGAATAACAAAATAAATAATATTGATCCATTTTTCGGACGATTCGAAAATTTCAAGTAATTTTGATGATTATAACAGACACTATAGCTTTATAAAAGAAGATCTAAAACAAGGCTTTTACTCGGAGCGTACAACCCCCGATGCTCTTAATCCACACATAGTACAAATCTATCTGCTGTAATACTCAAAATAACGTATAAACATTTAGCATTAACCGAAAACTGCTTCAAATTACTTACGTTAAGTGTCAACTGCAGTAAAAAGTGGATTAGTCATTCTGCGTAGGCTGAGATAGAATATTTAAAATGGAGCCCTAGAAAGTTACGTTGCTATTAAAACCGTGCCCTGTAAATTTTAAACTACCGGGACGTCCTTTGGGTTAATGCTATATGTCGCTAAAAGTTTATGCAACGTGCATAAAGTTTCGTGATATGAAATTTTAATGCAGATGTGCTTGTGCTAGTATTCTTTGGAAATATACATTTGCGTACTCTCTAGTTAAAGGAATGTGAACGTAAGAAATTAAATTTATCGCTTATGGAATAACGTGCGCTCGTGTTTATTTGAAAGATCCGGAATATTGGTAGGATTAGTGGACCTACTTAACTTTGTTTTCAGTATATTGTCTGTCAGTTCTGTATACGTTTATTATTAAGCGTGTTAATAATATTATTTAGATTATAGTTTGTCCAGAAATAAATAATCGAATGCCACTGCGCTACTGTACTTCACAATTTAATCTGAATGTCTTTTTATTTCTATGTGTTTTTTTATGTGCGACCAATTTACGATGAACAACCAATTTAATGACCACTGTACGTAGAGGTTGCTATTTGAGTATTAAAAACCCATGGATGCATTTCTCTTTTCGTTATTTTTCCTATGATTCTAAAATGTAATGTATTCCTATGTTTTCCTATGTGTTTCCTTAATGTTTTCCTATATTTGTTCTGACCTAAAAGCAGAATGATACTTGTTTTTAGATCGTCGCTCAATGAAAATTAGGCACCTTCATGTAGGTGTCAATTTTTTAAATAAATTTTATCCTGGTTGCAGTGTTACTGCGTATTTTTATTTAAATATTACATATATATTTAAATATTGCATACATGTTTTTGTTTTATTTTAAAAATCCATTGTACTGACAACTATTCACTCACTTCCATTTATAAAATTGAATACATTTCCATATATAGTTTGTGTTGGTATGTAGGTATTTATTACATTTCAAAATATTTCATACGTAGGACATTTGATTTTTTTAGCTTTAACAGTAATGTAGAATGTCCCTAAATTAAAAAAGTACTTTAAATATGTGTAATTAAGATGCATGGAATGTATTCTAAATATTTCGCAGCATTTGAGTAGGAAAAGTATACGACCATTGTTCTAGTTAGCAACTTTTATATATAGTTTTTCGTTAGATGAAAAAAAAAATGATGGCGTAAATAGAAAAAACACTACAACGCAGAATACATGGCAGAACTGTAATTAGAAAAACTTAAGGTATTCCAAATTAAACACAAGACACATATGTACACATCTTCAGATTATAATTTGAAGATCCATATAAAAATCGTCTGATTTATGTTATCCTATTTCATATTAGACCTGTGAATCGCACAATAAAAAACAAACCGTTAAAAAATATGAATAGTAATATTATAGTAACACTATAGTGACCGAAACAATACTTTTTCATCAAAATAATAAATTAAAACCATAAACGGAAGGAACTGGTTTAGGAAGTTTCTGTTGTGAAATCTAGAAAATTATCTTGTAGGAAAACTTTGTTTGGATAGTCTCTTTATAAGTTCGAGCAGTAATCTGTCATCATGTGTATATTCCCATGTTCCCTGCTAGCGATCTTCCATTGTTTTCATATGCTGGTGAAATCTTTCATCTCGTTGTGGAAGTAATGAACCCATTAGCCCACTGTCGTAAGTGTTCCATACAAGTTTTACATACAACGTGTGGAACCCACGTTTCGTTTTGAACACCAAGCTTCACGCCAAAGTCTCTAAGATACTCTTCTTAGAGCTCTTTTAACGAAATCAGAAATCGTTTTTCTATGTTCCTGCAGGGTGTATTCACATAGATAACAAAATATATCACGATGATCAACACAACTAAAAAACTGAAATTCTGATCTTTTATGCCTTTCCCCCCAGAAAACTTTGGAGGAAAATAGCGTTTGGGCAGGGAGACACCAAGTTATTGGTTAGTCTTTAAAGTCTTTAAATTTAACTACTTCCAGCATCCAGGGCGAAGCGCTTTTACAAATTTGATCTCTAAAGCTGTTAGCTTATACATCACGTTCTACGTTTACCCCTCATCAAAAAAAAAAACTTGACTTGTTTGTGACATCTATCATCATTTCTATACACATGTGAAAGTATCTGAAAGTTCTGAAAATTCAAATGTTCTAATATACTGCCTCATTTTAGACCCCATGTCGTAAATTTTTGTCGTTTTTAAATTGTTAAATTTAAGTTTTAATGCATTTTTTTCCAATATTGAATCCTGTTCTAAAAACAGTTTTCAACTGAGATTCACTTTTATTCACTAAGGCATTTTTATTCATTTATTGTTGGCCAGCGTTACTAAGTTTTACTTCTCTCTAAGTTTTATATTTTCTTGGTGTTACAAACATTTATTAAATCGAAAATGCCCCATATACAGCCTGAATGATGAGTCAATTGAAAAAAAATCCGATCTTCTATGATTTATAACTTCTTCATGGTCTTGTATTATGAGTTCAATCGTTTTTCAACCTCTTCTATCACTCCTGCTCTTCTTGTACATATTGCTATTTTTTGATCTTTTCAAAAATTACCCTCTTCTCCTGGGTACAAATTGTTTGATTTTCTCCAGTATAGTCATTGCGTGTGTTGAAATTTCTTTATCTTGATTTTCTTGTGGAATTTTAAATTCACATATGAATCTTTCAGTTATTTGTTTAAATCTTACTTCCATCTTAATACTTGTTCCTGTTTTCAAGATAGATTGTTTCTTTTTATTATCCAAGATGTATCTTTAATTTCAATAGTTATCCATGGTTCATTTGTTCTCGTTGATTTAATTGTAATTGTTTTGTTAGATAATCGTTTTGATGATCCTACTGACTGCGCCACTCAACCGTTTATAGTTTAAGAAAGAGTTTTTAAAACCAGTTTTCAAGCGCTAATTGCAGTTTATTATATCTAAAACATACAAATGCATTATTTAATTCACTTTAAGCTTTTACAATTTAAGTTTATTATTTTTTTCCAATTATGTCTTATTCAAATTACTTCTTCTTCGATTTTTCTTTAATCTCTTCATTTTAATAAGCAATTAATATAAATACGGTTCGAGGTTTATAAAAGTATATATGGGTTGTTGTCTAACGAGAGACTGATCATTAACTGAATCTATTATGCTTCTCTTGCCATTTATACTAATTGCTTATCTCTTATGACGTCACCATTCACGGACTGGTAACAACAGTATAACTTTATGACATTTTATGGCGTTGTATTGCACTGACCTACTAAATTGTTACAAATATATTTGCATACGTAGGAATTTGAAAAATACAATAAGTCAGGGAAACTAGATTCAATCCTTCGACTATTTGTTTATGAAGCAGACTAATTAAGCACCATTCTGTTCTACTAAAGAGTACATGATCCTTAAAAATTTTACCCAAAGTATATGGTCACATGAGATTCCTTTGAAATTTCAAACGTGCAGTGGAAACCATTTGGTCCACTTTTGAACATTATTAAATTATATCTCAAAATTTAGCAGGTTTGATCACTTTACAATGTATATTGGAATTCCTAACGTGTCAAAAACTATACGTAATTCATTTGGTAGAAAAAATTTAGCAAAGGAAAACTTGGTTATTGCGTTAAAAGTTCGGAAACCGTTTAATGCAACTCTACAAGGTTTCGGACTATTACTTGAAACCCTATTTTGTGAGTAAGGACCACGGAGATTAATATTAAAAAGTATCATTAGAAAGACGTTTCCAAGTGTTTTCGTTGAAATAGTTCTGAAATAGTACGAAATTTATTCATTAGATTCCTTCTTTCCTTTAAGCCTTTGTGCAACAGTTTTCGTTCCATAAAACTAAGGTGGAATTGTTCTCTTCTGTGGTATTGCTTTCTGTTTCACCGGCGTTACGATATCTATGAAACTTTCAGCCATAAAATTTATACATTGTTTCTCCATAAGTGGTTTTTTTCGCGATAACTTTCTTACAATTAAAGATATGTTAAATCTGCTTGCACCACGAGAGAACTTGTTCTTTCCCGCATCTAAAAGTAACAATGTAAGTTAAGTTAAGTAATTACTAAACTTACACTGTTTAGTACAAACTTTACTTACGAAAAGTCACTAAAATTTCATGGCTGGAAGTTTTATGGACATCGTAACGCCGGTTTCTGTTTCATCATTTCTGCAATGATAGGTATATCTTCCTTAAACAAAATGTTAACAAATATCTGTTGCTATCACAAACTCTAGATTTTTAATTTGAAACACTTTTTAATGCTTTTAAGTTTACTGCTCCAGTTAATTATGTTCAATTTCATCCAGAAAGAGTGGAACTGTCATCTAAGCATTTAACAAAATATCCGCGATATTTTTCTCCTGCTTCCGGCAGTAAAACTATTTGACAACGCGCTGCGGGAGAGAATTTCAATTTGTGGCGAATAGGAGTCGTCGTCAACGAGAAATGAGATAAAGAGAAAAAGAAGACGAAACCCTCACTCGGCAACGTTGAGATTAAAAAAGGTACCCAAGCAGATTATTTCAGAAATTGCTGCGGCGACATTCCTGGTCCACTCGTCCTCCGTACCTCCTCCGTCTTACCCTGTTTTATTTAAAATTTACCACCCCCAGTCGCTGCGAAACGTCAATAAGCCACCCTGAACCCGGAACGAATGTTTGTATTAAAATACCCGACGGTGTTTTGTCTTTATTTTCGCGCGTTTGTTATTCGATTATATTTTTTTACGTATGCAGCAGCGTTTATGTTGGTACGCTACGGATGTATAATTTATTTTGATTTTGGCTGTACTCACAGAATTAGTACAGTGATATTTATTTTATAATTTTAATTTCTTTGAAAAGTAACACCATAGTAAATTAATAACAATTTGCATTCCAAGATCGATCGCAAATATGCAAAATCATCTGCAAAATAAATTCAACGATACAGGAGAGGAATCCACAAAAGAAAAAGAATAAACCGAACCCTTTGGAAGGATAAATAATTTTTAAAATTAAATGTAAAAAGGAATTGTTTTCAAATATATAAAACAACACGTCTGAAGAAGCTGTCAGAGTACGGCGAAACGTAATGTAAAACTACAACAAACTGCGTTTTAATTAGCAAGAATACCATAATAATTTATAAGATGTTAATAAATTATTATATAAGAAGTTTCGTTCAATTATAAACGAAACAATAAGTAACATTATATTCTATGTATATAATGAAAACTTAATTTACCACAGAACCCAAGAAATGTTTTGTGCATATCAAATCATAACGCTCTCACCACAGGGAAATTCGAACGATCTCCTTCATCACAGCCGTTAATGGATTATGGAAACTCGCTTCGTGCTGAGGGCAGCCCGGTTGCCCATTTTCTGCCACATATTACATTCATGGTTTGGGGAGTACATTTTACCGTTACAAGCATTTCATATTCAGTCTTGCGAGAGCAAATTTTTAGCTCTGTGTGCGAGTTTGGATTGTGTGCTCCAACTTTGAGCACCCCACTAGAGGAAATAATTGCCTAGATAATATTTTTGTTAGGTTTGATGATGTCATAGGAGATAATGCCGTCGAAAATCTATGTACGGATCACCTCGGGATATCTATGCAATTTAGTATCCCTCAATGGAACCCTATGAAGTTGTTTAGAACTTAGAACAACAATTAATTATCTTCATAAAAAGTGTGTTTATCCTACACATTCTTTTAATATTTTTTTAGTAACGTAGTTAACCTGTCAAGAATTTTTTTTGGCAGGTTTTCCACTCCACTCCTTGCACCACACTTCCTAATATTTATAAATCAAGTGATTCTACTAATAAAATTATGTTTGTGTATCAAATACAAATAAGAACTTGTTAAAGTTAAAGTTTAACAACTTAAACTTGTTAAACACTGTTTTAATGAATTTTTGAAATAATTGAAAAAACACGAATTATTTAGACAACATTAAGAGACATTTAATTAACCAATAAAAGCAGTACACTGGAGTTATGTTACGCTTTCCATGTAGCAAATATTCTTTTGAAAGCTTCAAAATCCTGTTTTAAGATACTTCTTAAGATAACAAACGTATTCCAAATGAATCTACATTACGTAAATTTAACATCTCTCAATGCTACATACGTATCATCGTTACAATAAAAACAAACAATCAATGAAAATTACATCTGGACTTCAGCGTTCGCCGATTGACGTTTTGTAATTTTGTAATATTACACAGTAATATTACATCCAACAATTCCGTACAAGCCATATTTAATTAAATGCCAGGTAACAGAAAAAAATAACCATAATATTGTATTTTCAATAATTGATGAATGCTTAAATCGAATATTTAATGATGTCCATGACAAATACTAAAAGGTATGCAAAAGTCCTTCTTCTCTATAAAAGTTTTCTTAAATTAATTAGAAAATATCAGTGTTTAAAAGTGATGTGAAAAAAAACACTAAAGCATTAACACATTTGTCAATAAACTTTACACACTGCTTATTAAAGAGATAAAAAAATGCAAAAGAGTAGTTTTCTTTAAACTCTTGAAACAACTTTTATTTGTGGCATGATCTGAACATTCATTTAACATTTATCCCCGCGGACCAACCGTTTCGCAATTTTAATAAGCTACACCGATCCCAAAGTGCACATTAGTATTAAATTACGCGACCGTTTCCTTCCGTTTTTATTTCCGCGCGTTTGTTGTTTCATTATTATTTTTTGTTTATACGGCGGTGTTTACGTTGGCACGGTACGGATATAAAATTTATTTTGATTTCGGCTAAAAGCTCGCGCCGAAACGCCGCCTGCGAGCTTTTGGGAGTGATATTTCATACGCGGTAACGTACAGCGCAAGTATCTTGTTTATGTAAGCGCAGAATAGGCAATTAGGTTGAAATATCACCCACAGGGCCGCTGGGAAGGGAGCCAAAAGGACTTGCGAACTGTAAAGGATGATTTGCGCGCTCAGTTTAGGAGCTTTCGGACGCGGCTTTTGCTCAAAGATTAGGACAGTTTAGCCAACTAGATGCAGGCGAGAATTTGGGGAATCGCAGAAAAAACTAGAGCGGCAATCTAACTAATCTATCTTGGAATTATCTGGTCATAAATTGTCAAACATTCAACTTGTATTCCCAATGCTATAAGTTCCCAAATCACTATAAATTATGATAATAAATGTTGCAATAATTCATCGGAAATTGGAAGCGAAATTAATACAACGAAGGTGGTAGAAGATGAAGAGAGGTGAAATAATGTGCATATTGTGGAAGTTGCAAAAAAAAGATTATCACCAATAATATTATAATAAGAACGTAGTGAGAACATAAACTGTTATGTAAAGTATTGCTTTTAAGTATTACTTTTAGTAACGAGAATTCTTTTCTAAGTTCTGGAAACATTTGAAAAAATAACCAGGCTGGGTAGAATAAAAATTAAAACTAAACTGATGGGCAGTTTGAATAAAATAAGAAGTGTTGTATTAGAACGTCGAAGCAAGCTTGCTTCAGAAAAAGTGTGGAACGAAACGTGGTGGAACTAACTATATTTGTCCCCACATCATCGGTTAAGTTTCTATGTGGTAATAAAGGGAAAAGTGCTCTTAAATAAGGGAACCATTATTTTCAGGATCGGCAAATAAATATTTACCCCAAATAATCCAAAGGTCACATAAAATACAAGCGCTAATATTTGCTTTCACGGGATATTGAGTGTGCATTTTTTCATCCAATCATAATATTTCCGTGCCCTCTATTAATCAAATTTTCCAATTAATATAATCGCTAACAAAAAGAAAATATTCTGTTCGGAAATAATAATTTGATGTAGGATTGGACAAGATTCAATATTCATGATGATCTTGAACAACATAATTAACGTAACAGATACAGTTGACGTTATTTTAAGTTATTTTCTAAATTTAAGCATAATGCACGCATCCTTCTACA
Organism: Diorygopyx duplodentatus; assembly: GCA_033557515.1. NCBI lineage: Eukaryota > Metazoa > Arthropoda > Insecta > Coleoptera > Scarabaeidae > Diorygopyx > Diorygopyx duplodentatus. The sequence goes on from JAWQRJ010000176.1 coordinate 15,352, forward strand.
AATTAACGAAGGTTTCCTGGCGCTATAAAAAGAAGCGCGCATCATTGCAAAATTGAAAGCTTTCGCGCGTGGTTTTGAATCGATCAACGTAAATATACGCAAACCGTTCCGTTAAACATCCCGCGTCTGTAGTTGTAGGTTAATTTTAAGTCGTCCATTTGAGCGAATGATCCGTATTTATAGAGCGTCTAAAATAGCTAAAAACGTGGGAAATTCTTTGTATTATTTTAAGAAAGCTTGCGCAAAATTCCGTGTAAACGCAGACAGCTTTCCGACGAAAGGCGAAAATGGTGTACTCATGGATACATGTTCCGCATCTATTTTCTCTTTTTTATCCTTTCCTGTCTTTGCGATATGTTGGCACCATTACGCGGTCATAAATCACAAATGTCGCACTCTATCTTTCCTGTAATAAATCTCCTTTGCATGCTCTAGCCAAATGATAGTACTACAAGTAGATATCCACAACGTGTCGGAACGGTTACGTGAATATTCGCCTGGATGATGAGAAATGATTCGTGCAAGATTCTATTGTATATACATCACTATCTCGAAACTTACGAGTCGACTTTATGACTCGTATTATCCTCAAAAGTAATACAGAAAAGTGCAATAAAACTGCATTTTATAGAGCTATGGCCTAATTGTTAAATATATTAGAGTTATCAATTAAGTTTGAAAAAAAATGTTCTTCAATCTTTTCAAAAATATGCTTTGATTTTAAGCATTTTTAAGATGGATCACCATAACTTCTTTAATAGTTAAGAGATATTGACGTTGTAATGCTTAAAATTAGGGCGTTGGTGGTTCCATTTTTGGTTTAAGAAGTATTTTACAAAGTAAACGTTATTGTAGGCTGCTGAGTCTTGCTGCTGAAATCGATTATTTCGACACATTTGCATAACCCTGTATTTCACGCAAGTACCACAACATATGTGTTCGTATTGTTCGGAATATAAGTACGCATATAAAACACAAGGGTTCAATTACTCGACGTGGTTATACAACCGCCAGGAAAATTTAATTTTAGGGCACTCGCATCGCATCTTTTTATGTTTTAAAGCTGCATAGTTCCCCGTTCATGGCACATAAAATGCGAGTGTCGTAAAGGAAGCTTTACTACATGTTACCTGTAATTATGACAAAGAAAATAAAACGAACCTTCACAACGGAAGGGTTATTTCCCTTGGGAGAAAATGAAAATCATTGTTGGAGAATGTCTAATTTTCTGTACTTTGAGCACAGCTTGAGGTACATTCTGGTTGCACCAGAAAATCTAGCTAATCTCGTCAATAACATTAACCGACATTCGGAATTGAAAATGTTCTTTTACAATTAAAAAAAGCCGAACTTGTAACGGCAAAACAATATTTTTTCAACAATATTTAAAAATTATTTTAATATACATATATGTATAACATTCCTGCACTGGGAAGCTTGGAAACCATGAAAATCCTACATCGTCTAGATTTATTATGTCAGGTCACGACATTTATTCTGTCAGTGTTCACGCAAGCTTAAAGGATATTGAGAAATTACTTTCTTTGTTTTATTAAAGATAATTAAAAAGTGTAATCATTTGCGTTACAAAGAATTTTAACCATAAAAGCGTTAAAACAGAAACTCAATTTTCTAGTAAGTGTTCCATATAAATTGGGAAATTACTTTCTTTCTTTTATTAAAGAGAAGAAAGAAAGTGTAATCATTTGCGTTACAAAGAATTTTAACCATAAAACGGTTAAAACAAAAACTCAGTTTTCTAGTAAGCGTTCCATATGCAAAGTTACACTTGAAAGTTCGTGTGCCATTGCGCTAATTTGTATTCATTAAATTATTTCTATTCCTAAATGGGCATAGTATTACCATATGGAGAATCATCGGGATTTAGAATCCACCTTCACATCCTCATGAGAAAAAAGTTATGCATTCGATCCAAAATTTCGATGATGAGATATTCATATATCTGGATGAATTATGGCATTCTAAGACTAATGGCACCATTTTTATCCATTGGTTTGTCCATTCGTCCATCCGGATATCCGTCCATCCAGATGTTTGTCCGTTAGATAAAAGTTTGTGGTCCACACATATACTATTTCTAATCCTTTTAGGTAAAAAAACTTTCAAATAACAGTTGCATGGTTTCGGCCTTTCTTTCTTCTAGAAGTATTTTCATATATACAGAATGTTCCATTTCTTCAAGACGCTATACAACTTCACGTTTTTAATTGGAGCACCCTGTATTTTATTACATTTTTGGGTTCCTTATGGAATTTATGGTCTATTTTATTAAACATACATATGTCATAATATACATAACATATGTCGCACCGTTTAGAAGTTATTCCTAAAATAGATCAGGGGTTAGAAAAGAGAAAGTCATGTGAGTGGTCACACCCACTCAATTTAAACAGAACTCCTTGTATTTTATTACATTTTTTTAATTTCTTGTCCAATTTATGGTTGATTTTATTACCGTACATTTAGCAAAAACCACACATTTGACACCTATATAAATATAAAAGAAACGTAATTTCATAATAAAAATTTGAAAATACTCCGTGCTAAAGATTTTTAAGAAACTCGTCAACAACTTTCCAACAAGCAATTTTAAATATTATAGCACTATAAGATTTCATTTAGATTTCAAAACTAAAACTTCAGTGTTTTTTAAATGGAATAACCTATACATTATTTTCTTCCAGAAGTATTTTCATATATAAAAGTGTCCCATTTCTTCAAGATGCTATGCAACTACAGATTTTTAATTGAAACACCCTAATGTCCTTGTCCCTAATGTCTAACTAATATTTTATTACAATTTTCTGTTCCTTAGGAAATTTATGGTCAATTTTATTCAACATATTGTCTTAGCATTATAAGATTTGTCTCAGATTTCAAAAAAGAATCCAAGAATGCAATGATATACGAGGTGTTCCGTTTAAAAAACTAAAACTGCAGTTTTTTACTTTTTTTAAATGGAACAGCCTATACATTATCACGTTTTTTTAAAATTTCTTATCGAATGTATGGCCGATAAAATTTAATATATGTATATTGGGTCAAAGTGGCATCGTTTAAAAAAGGTCAGGGAGATTAGGTGGGGAAAGTCGTGTATTTCACACCAAATATTTTATCTTTAAATGTACAATATCTCATAAACAAATGCAAACAGTGCAAATTTGGCCAAATGTATGTTGAATAAGAGACCATAAATTCAATAAGGAATAAATAATGTTATGTAATGCTGGGGACTAGGTACTGTAACTTTTATTGGAACTTTTTTTTGCTGAAATAAACTCTAAGAAAATTAAACAGTTGCTTTGCCGTACCGCTATGTTAAGCTAACGTAATTTTTTTTAAAAAATGTCCAATTACTTCTAAACGGTGTGACTTAGGACATATGTATGTTGAATAAAATAGACCATAAATTCCATAAGCAACTCAAAAGTGTAATAATATACAGGGTGTTCCCATTCAAAATCTGAAGTTGCATAGCGTCTTGAAGTAATGAGACATCCTGTATATACGAAAATACATAGAGAAGAAAGAAAGACTGAAACCATGCAACTTTTATTTGAAACTTTTTTACCTAAAAGGATTAGAAACCCTAGATGTCCAGGCCACAAACTATGTCTAACGGACAGACGGACGGACAGACGGACGGACGGACAGACGGACAGACCAATGGCCAAAAATGGTACCATTAGTCTTAGAATACCATAATTCATCAAGATATGTCAAAATCTCACCATCAAAATTTTGGACCGAATGCATAACTTTCTCTTTATACCTTCGGGTAAGAGAAAGTAAAAAAAGAAAGAATTCGTGACGTGTTTTGTGACGTCACTACCGCGCCAGGAAATCGTTTCCGACCATGCATTCCTATGTGATTTCCCATCGTCGAGGTGTACTCTATCCCCCTTGAAAGTTTGTAACCGCTATGCTGAATCACCCTGTATATATAATTATTTACATTTAACCTAATGGTAGTAGTTTTTAAGGAAATTGAATGAAGAAAAATAGTGTCCCGGAGCGGGGTTCGAACCCAGAACGTCATAAAATTTTTGAAATTAACACGACACTATAATACTGTCAAATGTAGGTAGCTCAGAACCAAAAGTCAACTTCTTAAACAAAAAATTGTAGAAATAATTATCTATCAAATAAATAAATCAAATACGTCCGAAAAAACCATCAGATTAATATATCAGTTTGTCCTTCATAATGAATTCGATAATTAAATACTATACCTTTAATATTAAAATTATTTAGCAGACAAACTCTTTCTGTAGGTTTTTCTTGATAACAAATTAGTTTTTCGTTTAATCATTTTTAAACATTAACATTTATTTTATTGTTTTGTGTAATCAAAATGTTTTCACTACACAGTAAATCAACATTGTATTTAATCAAAAAGTCAGAACCAATTTCACAACTTTCTGCACCTAATTTGAGATTCCCTACTATGTATTTATCATCATTTTGAAATAGATTTACCATTTGCAGATATGATTTGAATTTTATTTGTAGCAACTATTTTTTGCAAAGATTTATAGAAAGTATTTCATTATAACTATATTACTATTTAGCTCTGATATTTCAGAACCTGAATCCATTAATGCATTCATTTTTATGTTCTCAACTTCACAATTAACCTGCGGTAGAACGTGGTAACTGTTGTCTATCTTCTATCTTCTATTTCGTCTGAAATTTTAAATAACTCAACGGAACCTATGTAAATAGAATTTTGCATAATGCTGTTATTTAAGTTTACAATGGAACTATTAATAATTTTATTGATTATAATGGGTTTATTTTCTGAATTTTTTTTGTGGTTTTTCTTGGACATTTTGTTCGAAATTTTTATCAATATTATTAATAGTACCCGAATTATCGAAAGAATTATTTTGTTTTATGTTGACGTGTGTCATGTTAAGTAGCTATCGCTGCAACAGGTGTATCAATGATACAGGCTCGCACACATGCAAAGACTTACTTAAACAAAAGGTTTAAAATAGGAACTGTTCTGGATTGTCTTAATCAAAAACTGTGAAATGAGTTTAGACAGCTGAAACTTTAACCCAGAAATGTAATTAAGTTTAAATTTTCTCTGAGCGGTAAATCTGTAATGTCTAACTTTATCTCTCAGTATATTAAATGACACACAGTTGAATGCTTTTGTGAGGTCACAAAGAACACTGCCTGTAACCTTCCCGCCCTGTAAAACCTATTCAATCAGCGTACCAGTTTTCGATTTAAGAGGGCAAAAGCGGCTTCTGGAGTTAAAAGTTCTCTTTTGTTTTTACACTTGAATGTAATTTATATAAATGTTCTTTAATGGAAACTTTATGGTATACATACATTACAATGATATACAGGTAGTTCTAATTTTAAGAATATTAAAATTAAGCATTGAATTAGGGCATTTTTTAATGAAATTTAGCAGATAATTATGTGTTTCATAATTAAAACTGAAAACATCTAATACTTAACTGACAAGATTTATCACTTGTTAAAATTCTCAGTAACACTTTTTCTTGTGTCACGCCATATTTATTTTTCATGTCATATTAAAAACTAACTTTTATGTAGCAGACCATAGGCAATAATTGTATAAAAAAGGCTAAAAAAGGATAAAAAGGATAATTATCACAGTCAAAAGTGTTGGCGAACTTGGTATTGTGGTTTTTATTATAAACGAAACGACTAGGAAATCTTCAAAAATACCAATACTTCTAAGCAAGACGTTCACACTATACACCACATTGTATTGCAAGTGTACATTATACACTTAAGATGTAAAATTAGATTATTGCATGTTATCTTAATGAAACAGATACTGACAACAGTATATGTATTGATTATCCTAAAGGATAATCAATACAATGAAAAATATTCAATTACATAAAGCAAAATATGTTGCAATATGTAAATAGACCAATTTGTTTTATGAGTATAAATAAAAAGACTAAAATCGATATTGCACCTTTAGGAAAAATATTATCATAATTCGTAATGGTATAATAATATACATAGTGTACTACAATCACCTCCCGCATCGTAAGCACTTCCGTAGTCCGTAAGCACTTTATTTACTGTGCTGTATTGCCAAACGTAACTTGTTAAATTTGAATATTTTATGGTTGGTCCTTGACCACTATAGCACCAAAGACAACACGCCAGGTTATAATTTCAGTACTATAACCTAGTTTCTACCGCGACCAAATATTTCGTTTACCTCCTACTGTAAGTCAAGTTTAATCAGTATTTTTTGTGCTTATAATATACTGGTTGGATAAATAGATATTATGATAGTTAAATCAATTTGATAAATAAACACTGTCGAATATTGGTAACAGTAGCAATTTCACCGTGTCAAAATTATGTACAATTTGGAAATTTGCTGCAGTATTTTCTTTTTCAGGGTATGATTCAAATTGACTAATTTCACTAATGTGCCAAAGTCATAAGGTCAGAAGTCATATTGTCAGAGCGTTTATGACAGCCCAGAAAGCCATCCTATGCTTCCACATAGAGTAGCTTAGTTTTATTGTAATTATATTACAATAAACACGACATTATATTTAAACATATGACTGCAATAAAATAAAAATTAATATTTTTTCCTCCTTCAACCTACTTTCTTGGTGCTATCCGGTATGCTATAAGTCACTCGGAAGAAAATTACTACCTTCTACAACCAGTGATGGCAAGTGTCCAGAAAAACAACGATAACCATCTATTTCCTGGGGAGAAAGTTTATTGGGAATTATTAGATTCGACCTGGGGTCGAGTCTTTCGGACTTTGATTCATTGGGAAGGATTATGGGGTAGTACTACTTAAGTGTGCCCTATTTCCTTCGATCTCCGGCACTTTGAGTCTTTACTTTTTCCACACGAAAGCTTACGCTACTTCTTTTGAAATGAATATGCCAGATTGGCATATTCAGAATTACGATGAGTAGACATGCAATATTGCAATTCCATGTAAAGCAGAAAGTTATTCTATTCTAAGCCTATTATAAAAATATTTCTTCAGAATCATTCTTTAAGAGACTGTAATGTTGAATGTGTGGATTTTTATTGTTCATTGGTCAACGAAAATTCGTTTTCAAGTATAATTATTGCAAGTACTTAATTTAAATAAAAACTTGGATGGGAATTTATAAGTGCAGCTGCACATAAAAACAATTGAGCGGAAACGTCACACATTCTGCAAATTGATTATCTGGCTCTCAAAAAAAAAAACCTGTCACCGGCAGCGCCTACATTTGTCATTCATTTCCTGCGTTAGATGGCCGAAAACTGCCCATCACCGAAAAAAGGAATTGATTTTCCAATGGGAAGTTGGAGCTATGCCAGGTCCATCTGAAGGAAATCACTTATTAGTTCACGCTATTTCGTTAGTTGACGCTTTTTTCTTTTTCAATAGAAGCTTCAACTACAACGACTACGTGTTCAACATTAACTCAGTTCATTGAAAACAATAATAAATAGAAGGTAATATGTCTCAACTGCGCATCGGGTGAACCGAATGCATTGAATAGATTTGAAGCTTTCCGTTTAATTATACACAGAAGCACGATAATCCGAATTTCGATCAAGTTTACGACTATCAGCTGTAAACCAGCGGACCCATTAAAGTCCTTAGATATATAAAACACCGCATCTGCCGCCATTTTATGTCCACGTCAAATTCAAAATCTAAAGAACTTGAAGCTGAAATAAAGTTTGATTAATACAATAAAAAACCGGATATGTAAATAAATTAAATTAAATATAGGCAGTATTTGGGAATCTCAGCAAAGCACGGTCAATTTTAAAAGATTTAAGAAATGGCCCGGTAAGCTTATAAAAAGGCATTTGATAATGTAGGTAGATGTTGTAGGAAGCAAATTGATCTAATCATATCAGTGCTCTTAAATATAAGACTGAAGTAAAAAGAGCATATTTTGAACATGAAGGGTCTTTAATATGAGTACAATATTATAATTTTTCGTGTACTTGATGTATCTCTTCAAAAAGATAAAAATTGTTAACAATAGGCATTGAATCAAAGAATAGCTATCGAAACAATTAACAGTACTTAGGAAACCCAGGAAAGCTTGGTGAACCAATAATTTAATTTTTAGAAATAAAACCAAATGTAATAATTTACATTAGGGTATAGCTATAATATATGTAAACTGAGACGAACACTGAAAGTCCGAGACGAGCTCGGAGTACCTGAGCTATCGCTCAGTCTACCAGGTACTAAATGCTTAGGTGCGTCTTTGGACAAATATTTGTTTAATAAAATCTACCATAAATTCGACAAGACGTTGAAAAATGCAAGAATATACAGTGTTTCATTAAAAAAGTGAAGTTTCATACCGTCTGGAAGAAATGGAACAACAACTTCTAGAAAAGAGAAGAACTGAAGTCACGAATTTTTATTTGAAACCCTTTTTTCTAAAATGAATAGAAACCGGAAGTCTTGACCACAGACGCGACTGATAAATTGACAAACGGGTAAACCAAGCTCCAAAAATGGTGCTATTAGTCTTAGTATGGCATAATTTGCCATTAGATCTATTAGATTAAGATCTATCGAAATCACACCTTCAACATTTTTAACTGAATGCAATTTCTCTGTCTTTAGGTAAGAGAAACTAAAAAGCATGTTAAGACTTTACTAACATTAAAGTTTTAATTAGTACTTTGGCACAGCGGCCACTGGGGCAAAAAAAATAGATAGAAGATAATATTAGTACAATAAATTATTAAAAAAATTTAAATTAGGTGTTTGTTTTTGTATAGAAAAAATAATCTCATCTTATGTCATCTTATGCAGTTTTTTTAAATACTTAACGTTAAAAGTTATTAAAATCATTTACAGATTACTCTTTCTAACGAGCCGTTAAAAATCGAGAGGCGTTTATTATTTTACGAGTTGTTTGTCATCACATTTTGTTTGACGCTGTTTAACAAGTGGTTTTCCTGTTCTACCGCCTGTTCCCTGTGTCCTGTTGTTTGAGCGTGTAATTTGGAGACTTATGCTGGGTTTTGAGGACAAAGAAAAGTGCAAGGCGCAAGAATCCGTTCGACGTACGCGGAACTCCATATTTATTAGTAAATGCACCGAGTAAGAAGTGAAAGATTTCAGAGGCTCCATTTTCGATACTTATACATTTTAATGGGAAACTTCGGTGGCCGCAAAAGTTGGGAAAAGTTTCATTGTATACAGCTACGCGAAAATCCTTCAAGCTCGTCGAAGTTTTTCGCTGACGAACTTTTTCACACTTTCAAGTGCAGAAGTTTTTATTAACTATGTAAGAAAATCTCGTTCATTCAATGAAATATAGATATTTTATTGAATAAATAAGATTCATGCAACTTATAACACTTTGGCTGCCAAATGACTCTCCTGTGACCGTTATATACTGTTTCCATAAAGTCATTGGGGGTCACTGTCACTCAAAGTGTTAACAGGGAAGGAGTCAATGCGCTATAACTTTTATTTGAAATATTTTTCCTAGAGTGGATTGTAAGAGAGCTAGGCGTTGTGTTACTGAAAATTCTTTAAATGATTTAACATGTTTGTGTCGTATTAATATTTTAACATCATATGTGTATCAGCCATTTTTGTCTAAATCTAAATTTGATACTGAAAATATCAAAAATTGATTTCTTCTGTTTTGTAGTAAATTAAGGTATTGTAGAATACCTACTCTTGACTTTTTAAGAACTTACGAGTGACTCATCCAATAATCCCTTTAAATGTTTGAACACACTTGACGAGAAGGCTATAAAAAACTAATAAAAACTAAAAGAATACACAAAAAACTCGTTGAAAGATTTTTATCCCTAATGCTTGCTTTCTCTGGAACGTATGTAAGATGTGTTTGCTCGAGTAGAAAATGTAGGTACTTAAATAAAAGTTTAATTACATCCACATCGCTCCGTTCTAAAGACTTTTTGTGCAGGAAAACTAATGGATATATAGATGGATATATATAGAATTATTTACATTTAACCTAATTTTCATTCAATTTCCTTATATATATATACAGTACGAGTAAATATTGCCGTACCATTCCCGTAGTACGCCCCGCCTTGTCTCTCCAATCGTAGCGTATAGAGTCGCTAAGCCGCGCCCCTCTCTAGCTA
>JAWQRJ010000177.1:0-25502 GCA_033557515.1 Diorygopyx duplodentatus
CCGAGCTAGCATTTTTTAATTTCTTATAGTGGTGGCGCCATCGTACGGCCAACGATTAAACTATCGTCATAGCCGATAACAGAGTTCTGTATCGATGTTTCCCTCGTGCTTTTCTAACAATTTTTTTTATTTACGATATAAAATTATTTTAGTGAGAGTTTAAACATATCTCAATAGACTCGTGGCACCGGATTATCGATATTCTGCAAATATCGGCGGCAACGTGAAGCCGTTTTCCCGGACTGAGGAATTCATACATACCCACATACATACACACAAACAAGATTTGCGCGTTTAAGAATATTAGATTGAGTAGTATAGCATTTAATAGAATAGGAGGAGCACTTTAATACTATAGGAGAAAAAGCACTTTCGCACACATATGTACTGCCGAACAGCGATAACATTTGCAGAGAGAATTTAAGCAGTTTAGGAAAACGTTCTTTAGAAATCAGTTTGCAGAAATTTTCAGGGGCATCACACTTTTTAGTCTGGTAGAATGGGTCTTCCTGAAGATCACAAATTTCCATTTGAAGGTCGCAGGGCACCTCACTCACTTCAATACCCATGGGGTTGTTGAACAGTGCAAGTTTTGGTTTTAGGGAGTCAAAATCCTGGAATGTGTCCAGGAACTCTTTCTTGATGACTATTATTATTTCATGAAACATACTAAAATTTGTGGCACTTTTTTCTTTTTTCAACTGCTGACAAGACGGGAAGCGCGCCGTATTATTTGTCTTCAGTGCAATTTTTGTATTACATTACATAAGTTTATTGCGGAAGCCCTCAATATGTTCATAAAGCCGGGAGACGTTTTGTTTTCTGTCTTGTAGTTTCAGGTTTAAAGCATTTAGATGGGATGCTAAATCTGTCAGAAAAGCTAAAAGATATTCATGCCCAATGTTCTAATTTCTGAGAAAAGCAAGAATTTCATTCCTCAACCCAAAAAACTGTTGCAGGCATTTTCCAGCACTCAGCCAGCGCACTTTACAGTACAATGAAATGTCACCATACTCAGCTTCCAAATTGTCTAGGAATCCAATAAATGCTCTGTGTCTATGGGTTTTATTATTAAAATGAAAAATACCATTATTCCAGTATGCCATAATTTAGTACTAGCGAAGGTCTACAATATGTACTAGGTTCCATCAGAAGTACTTTTCCCAGTACGTTTTAATAGATACGCTGTATCATTTAAAACGCTACGATAAAGACTTGCTCTATATAAACAGTTACAATGGTCAAAGTTACAATTTCGGTGATAAAATAAGGAAGAATAACACCAGAATATCTTTCTCCAAACTGAAGTGGATAGTACTAGAAGTTTTAAGCGTCATCGTGTGAACATCTCTGTAACTGTTATTAATTCTCTCTCATTAGGTACATTAGGGCGTTTTGCAAAGAGTACCCGGTTGACCGAGCTATAGCTAGGTCTATCAATTAATCTAACCTTCGCTGGTACTTTCAGTGTTCGCCTCAGTTGACCAGTAATTAGATAATATCTGCTATATAACTGTACTGTGCGTAAATGATTCCTGGTTTGCCGAGCTTTGCTAGATTTCCTAATTACTATTTAAAATTATTTCTATGCTACCTTTTGTTAGCTACTTTTTGTTTCAATTTCTACTATTAACAATTTTTATGAACGCCTTTTTGAAGAGAAGTCTTTTCCAAGGAATTCTTAAACAAACAAAGCAATGTTTGCTTGTTATCATTTGAAAGGAAGAAAATAGATAATAACCTGTTATTACGGTTGAATAACATATTTCTATTATTGTGGGGACAATGAAATGTCCAAATATATGAACATATACCAAATATATTAATGTATGCCACTAGATAATATGTTGTTTGAATCTAGTAGTCTAATAGTAGAATCTAATAGTATAATAAATAATAATTCAAACTTGCATTTCATTTCAATTTGTTCCTTCGAGTTGCCCAACAAATACCTAAGAATGTTATCGGAAGCGTGACATTAATACCTTGCTTTTTGAAAATATTCAGAGCTGGAGTTAAAATTGTTGTTACGAATTGGGATTTCCATAAATTTAATCATACTCGGTTATTTTTGGACTAATGTTGTACAGTTTCGAATTTTGTGCTTACATTTTACTTTGTTTAGAATTCTTTTTGGACCTCTGTAAGCAATTGAGCAATTCTATCTACAAAATAGGATTATGTTAAACTATTTAACATAATCAAATTAAATTACCTATCAAACGGTGTTTTGAAAATGATTTTATTGGCAATCTAATCACATTATCGATTAAGACATGTGATAGCTTCTCTCTGATAGCTAATAACTTAGTAGGCTCCTATATAATAATAATAACTACCTGGTAGACCGGACGATAGCTCGGTCTATCAGATACTCCGAGCTCCGCTCGGACTTTCAGTGTTCGTCTCAGTATTATTTCTAAAAATTAATAAAGATTAAATTCCTGGTTCACCGAGCTTTGCTCGGTTTCCTAAGTTCTATTAATTATTTCGATAGCTATTTTTTGATTCAATTTCTACTATTAACAGTTTTTATGCACGTCTTTTTGAAGAGAAGACATGCAATGTCTTCTCTAAGCAATTCTCTAAGCGAACAAAGCAATGTTTGCTTATTATCATTTTTGAAAGGAAGAAAATAGATTAGTAAAACTAATCATACTTAATTTCACATTCCTTTCTTTTGCGAAACATTAAGTATATGAACACATTCAAATATTTTCTTTTTACTCCAGATTCATATTTAAATGTACTGATATGAGGTAAACAAATATATAACAACTTAATATACTTAATAAAACAAACAAATATAAAACAACATTTAGATATAGCACAAGCATTTTTAGAACTTTATTCAAGGCTAAAGACAAAACTCACGATACTATGAAATCTGATGTGTACAAACTAAATTATTCATTTTTGTAGCTATGTGTATATTGGACAGATACTTTCGATATTAGATACAAAGAACACATACGTTGGCTATCAATACAGACAAGTCATACTGCGCCAAACACCTATTTGAACACAACCATCACATGACTCACAGAATAATATTTAATTTTTACAATTTTGCAACGAAAAAAATTAGAACATTTTAGAAGCTTTCGAAGTCTGAAGTCTGAAACCCACCTACGAGATGACTAGTTTACAACACCATAACAACATGTTTATATTTTCAGTTACCTTTTGATAATGGTAGTTCGGTCTATCGAAACACGTGTAAGGCAATTTAAAAGTGCAGTGCAGAACGTGAATCCTGTTATATTATAACAAATATAACCTTATTCTATTGGACTATTGGTTAATTACCAGTTTTTTTTAAATTTCTTTACATATTTGCTTGTGCTTCAAGGGCTTTGAAGTTTAATGTGGGATTTACAAAGAAGCTTTCCAAGAAAATAAAGAATGAACAAAATTCTACTTACTTCAAGTATTATAGAACACACCAGTGTGATGTAAAGTCAACAGTAATTTAAAACAATCACGATGCTTGTGAATAAATAGAAAGGTGGCCGAATTGAAATTTGCATAAACTCAAACGAAGAAAGCATGTTTTCAGATTGTGTTTCTCCAAAAGTGAAAAAAAAAGATTCTTTCTAGGAGAAACACCTTCTGAAAATTTGCATTTTTAATATTTTCAGCATGTTTATGAACTAGAATTAATTGGAAATGCTAAGTACTCATTCAGAAAAAAGAGGACATAAAAAGAAGACATAAAAAAGAGGTTTGAAGAGACTCTTTAAAAAACTAAAGAGTTTGCATTGCAAAATAAACATTTTAAATCAGCATTACCTAACACATGGCAATCAGTCTAAATTTTCAATTGTCCGATTTTGATATATGGTGTGCTATAATTAGGCTATTCTGAAGCTAATGGTTTATTTATAAAGATTGGTCTAGTCCGTCTATAGTCAGTCAACTTCTCCCAAGAATACGACTTCATGAATTTAACACTTCTCTCTTCTGTATATATTTTACAGGCTGTCCTTTTTCTTTTGGACAATTTTAGTTTCCTAAATGTAACGTTCTGTGCGTTACTACATTTTTAATTCCTTGTTTAATTTACGGTATACTTTATTAATCACATATTTGGTCAAAGTCGCAGCGCTTAGGAGTTATTTGACATTTAAAAAAGACTTAACAACTGCCTAATGTTAGATGGTCTAAAACGATCAAATGGTTTATCTATTCAGACCTTCTTTTGTTTTTCCAAAAAAAATGCACCGCCTACTGGATATCCTGGAAAAACAGAAAATCCTCATTTCCTTCAAATGTGAATATTTTCCATATTATTTATCGTATCAAAAAATTTCGAATTGTAGACATCAAAACTACTGTAGGATCCAAATTCTGTAGGATAGATTATAAAAATATTTTTTACCTTGCACCAGTTTCGAGATGTGACCCAAAGTTGTATTTTTTTAAATGGAAACCATAGTTGATTTTGACATTATTAAATTACTCGAATTTTTCCTTTTCTAACAATATGAGGTTCGAGGTATTTATCTTTCATAGTATAGGAGATATAAAGAAAAATTATGTTCCACACAGATTTTAACCCACATCACACTATTAAGAACTATGTTTTGTTTTCAAAACAAAAGACTGCACATCTGGTATTTATTATCTTTTGTGCTTTAGTAGATATAAAGAAAAAAGATTTTCTGAAAAAAACAGTTCTAATAATTGACGGCAACTACAACTTATGACACGAGAGTGGTTTAACAATATTATTGACAGATGTAGTCGTTAGTTTCAATCATGGATAGTGTGATGTGGGTTAAAATCTCTGTGGAATATGATTTTTCTTCATATCTACTAAACAATGAAAGGTAAATACCTCGAATCTTATATCGTTGGAAAGGGAAAAAATCAAGTAATTTAATAATGTCAAAACCAACTATGCTTTCGAGTTAAAAAAATACAACTTTTGCTCATATCTCGAAACTGTTGCAAGGTAAAAAATATTTCTATAATCTATCCTACACAATGTTTCGATATCTACAACTTTTTCCTTCGAAATTTTTTGATACGATAAATAATGCGGAAAAAATCACAGAAAATGACAATTTTCAGTTTTTTTAGGATATCTAGTAGGCGATGCATTCGTTTGGAAAAACAAAAGAAAGTCTGAACAGCTTAGATAAACACCTCCATATTGTTCTATTTAACCGAGTCTGTAACTATTACCGTTTCCAACATACCAGTGGTGAGCGTCGAATTTATGACACACTGAATAGGAAAATAAAGGAGTTATTTTTTAATTTTTTTAGGAATTTTTTTTTACAAGAAAAATGACGTTCGAAATAGCGGTTCGGTTATATATGAAAATAATATACCTTTATTTTCATATATAACCGAACCGCTATTTCGAACGTAATTTTTTTTTGTAAAAAAAATTTCCAATAATTCCTCAACAGTGCGATTTTGGCCAAATGTATGTTTAATAAAATCGACCACAAATTCGACAAGAAATTCAAAAATGTAATAATATCTAGAAGAGAAAAGGACTGGAACGATACAGCTTTATTTGAAACTATACAGCTTATATTTTTCCTAAAATGATCAGAAATATGAGAAGTGTTGACCACAGACGAACGAACGGATGGACGGAATGACCAATGGCCAAAAATGGTACCATTAATCTTAGAATATCATAATTTGTCAAAGGAATTATTAAAATCTCACCATCAAAATTTTGGAGCGAATGCAATACTTTCTGTTTAGGAGATAAAGTAAAAAGAAGACGAAAATCAAGAACGGCTTGGAAAGATAGAGTTAGAAGATTAGCAGAATAATAGAATATAAATTTGACTTGAAAAATAGCATTGAAGGAAAAATTCAGCTTCACTGCTCACACACGCAGGTCTAGAAACGATCTACAATTACACATTTCGACAACTCTCAACAATTGTCAACATATATAGGATACATCTTTATGCACTGTAAATCTATGCGCTGGTGGTAAAGGACAAAAGGACAATTTCAAGATGTGTAGAGGGATTGGAAACAAAGTACAAAATTTTAGCCACCTCTGGATTTACAACCTTGTTTTTTAGAGATTCATGGAAAATGTTATTACGTTATATTTATAAAATAAATATATTACAGAATTTTACAGCAGGACGAATGTGGTTGGGCAATTAAATACAAAAATCTATATCTCAGTAAATAACTTTTTATGTATTGTTGTCTAAAGCTTTACCTAAATTTTACATTTCGTCACATTTTTCGTAATTTTTTTTTGAATTTATTAACAACCAAGCAAACATCCACATCCCCTTTGATATGTTGTTGAGAAATACTATATCTGACTCGCTATGTAACTGATTATTTCTAATGCAACATGGAGCATTTGTTGCCGTTCGAGGCATTTTATTTTGGATACTCCACATTCATAAGTTAATACCGGACGAAGTAGTAATTTTTACAGTAAGATTGTACATTCTAGTTTTAGTGAGCAATTTCGGTTGATCAGAGGATAAAGTTCCATATCAGGCGTGTGTCCAGATGAATTCTTAAATATTTGACTGGGTCTATTAGAAAAAGGAAGTTCGGTCACATAAGAAAAAGAAATCCACTTTTAAGAGATAGTTGGGGTGGGCATTCAGGAGGCGTACGTTTAAACGTAAGCAGTGTCAAAAGCTTGTTATCAATAAATAATATCCAGTACTGCTTATACTTGTAACCGTTTTTTACGAGGTGCGTACCGAAACTAACGCAACGCTGGCCAGCGTTGCGTTAATTTCGGTATGACCCTCGTATATATTCAATAATGATAGTCTTGCTCTAAATCCAAACTGAATTATTGGAAATACATTTTTGTCCACTAAATAGTTTTTATGTGTTTTTGTGCTTTTAGTATTTGATAGTAGCCTGGAGATTTCTTTAAGTGAAGTTGTTTAACGAATTCTTTTATATTTGGCATATTTTTTATAACCAACTTCGCGGATTTGCACATCTTCGCGGATTTGCCTTTGTAGTTCATCATTTTCATTAGGTTCGTTGCTCATAAATACCTCAATAATGTGAGGTATTTGCGAGTAACAAGAGTGATTGACAAGAATGTCTAGTTCTTCAGCCATCTCATTTAATTTAATTCCTGTAGGATTATTGGTTCTGCAGCTCCAGTGTATGTGGTTGATGTTTGGGTTGCCGATTATCATAACTCTACTCACAACAGTAGAGTTTTTAAGGAGGGTTTAGAAGTCATTTTTTATTAAGTGCTTTATTTGGTTGTCTGTACACTGCGGTTATATTAATTTCATAGTTGTTACATAATTTACTATTTACTGATGAATCACAACTGATATTGCCAATTACTAGTTAGAGAAATAAGTAGTTATGTAGCATTTATTTATTTAGGAACTTTATCGCGTTCAATATATCACATGGCATCTTATCTCACGTCGTTTTCATCACAGTGCAACTTAACACACCTTCTATTTAACACTGACAGTCTAATCACAGCACATTGACATTTATCACTGTCTGAAATTAATACGTAATATTTGAGGACTCTTTAAGTTGTTGAACATAAACTAGAATTTAAGGAACTTCTTAATAAAGTTTTTAAACACTTCAAAATAACACAAAATCATAACAAATCTTCATAATACTACAAAATCATAAAAATTATATCAAATAAATGATTTCTAGTCACCCGTTATTACAAAAATTGTCTTGCTTGGAAATTTAAAGTTTGTACTGCTGGAAAAGATAGATACAATATTATCAGACATTTTGATTTTGAAATGAAACGTTTTATGTCTAGTTGGATAAAACAATCCATTGAAATACATGCCCACCTTTTTAATGCTATACTTCGACGATTTATTGCAATTTTCGTCCAGCAGTAACCAGATTTTAACAAAGCCATAATGCGCACAAAGGAACTAATGAGTTAATGAAGCGAGAAAATTCACCAGTTGATCCAGGGATAGAGTTCCAGAACAAATTATCATTACCCTTTCTTGATACAAAAATAATAAGATCAGCAATAATACAATAATCATTGATTGCTTTACGAAATCAACACATTTGGAGCTGTTATATGAATTTTAGATGTATTTCAGATACTGTGTGGCAAATACTATTATATTGATCAAAAATATAGTGACAGTTTAAGACAGTATTTAAGACAGTTTAAGATACTTAAAGTTCTAAGTTTAGAACAGATGGAAAGTCTTACGGTTTTGGTCGTTGATGAGTATTTTGGAGTCGCATTTTATATCCGTCAACATTCGTTCTGGACGCCCACCTTATGTCAGCATCATCTTTTAATGTGACTTTGCAATATCGTAAACTGAAACTTATTTTGTATATTTTTATCCAATGAGCGGCAGTGAACGTTAACCGTGCGAAGACTGGAGACTGGCAGTAAAATAAACGGTAAATTAAAGCTTTAATTCTGTTTAATCTTGGGTGTGCCATTTTATTGGGATACCTTTTATTACCCCGTGTACGTGTCGCCATTAAAATATTCCTACAGGTGTACTGAACGGGTTTTTTCTCCATTATTTTCCAAATAGGTATCGGGTTTATTTTTACGGTTACGAAGTTGACTTCGCACGAAATCGCTCTTTCGTGGTATTTGGAAATGCGCGCCTTGCGTTTATTGATGGCGGCCAAAATTTAAAATTCTAATTAATGCGCTTTCGTTAACATTCTGTTTACAATGAGATCCCGTGTCCGCGTCAGGTATACACGGGTAAGGCCGAGGACAGGAATAATAAAATGTCCGATAATTAAAAGCGGGCTTTTTTTTCTGAATCGGCCCGTTAATTGGGCCAGTCCCCCCGATGGAGTAATTAACTCAGAATGTGTTGGTCATTAATTAGCACAGGCGTAGCAGGTAAGAGGGACCGCTCAGGTGGTGCGGCCGCACCCTCGCTTTGTCAAAAATCTGCCGAGTAACTGCAGATCGGGCGATAAACAATTACGGCGAAATTTTGCATTTCATTTCGGGCGAAGGGCAACCGGTACACCAGCCTTAAATGATTTTTGCGCTTCGTAATGTTTTAACGTTTGGGCAAACACTATCAAAACACAATACGTCATTCCTTTATCCTTGATTAAAATTCTAGAAACAAACTACAACAAATAATATCTAGTCAACAAACGAAAATTAATGGGAAAGTTACGAACGGAAACGAAGGTTCTGCACAGTATTAATGAAACTTTTGAGCCTGTTTGGATTTGGCTAGTCTTTTCATGTGTTAAATATGTCATGGAGAGCAGCAGATAATTCTTCAAATTTGAATCAGTCATTCGGGACCTTGTTTTGCTTTTAATCAATTTCATTGATGAAAATGCTTGTTCACTTAGCTCTGGCAAATGTTCACATGGTAATGAACCCAGAAATTAATCGTCAGAAGCATTTTGATCTGGAAAAGGCTCATCAAATTTTACTTTTAAGAATGAATTTGTTTAAATCAATCAGTTACATTTGTATGTTACTAGGCATCTGCATTATGTTTTGTTCACTAAATGAAAATGGGTTTATAAAGGCGTGAGTACAGTTTTCTTCTTTAGCAAAATCATGAAAACGACTTTCAAATGTCCCTGCAATATTTTGATTTTTTCAAAATTTTAATTTCATTTCAAATGAATTGATGCTATTTACTAAACTAGGAAATAATTTGTTCTTGCCTTGTAGTTTTAAATTTAGATCAATATTCTTTCATCATATATGGTTCTGAATTCTCGTCTGTTTAATGCTCTTGCTCTAATTTTGTTCACATATTTCACAATCGGTAACATAAAATTTGCAGATTTAAAGTTTTGGCATACAGTATTGTATTTGGTATTGCATTATACAGCCTCTTGGTGTATAATGCAATGATATTTTAGTATAGAACGATTTAAAAACATTTCAAGCAAAGATACAGTGTCATTAACTCTACCTATCATTGATGGCGCTCCGTCAGTACACACACTGATGAGTTTGCTACAATCCAATTTTAGATTTTCTAGGAATGATTTTACTTTTTCAAATATCTGATCCTGTCTGATCCTCTTGTTTTACCATGCAATAACTCCAGACTCACAAGTTCTTCAAAGACATTAAAATTATCATCAATTCCTCTTATAAAAATGTTTAATTGTGGAACATCAGATATGTCCATTGATTCATCCAAAGCTAGAGAAAAGAAAGTACAAGAATGGACATGATCTTCCAATTGCTGGGATACATCCTGAGAGAGTTCCTGGATACGTCTCATAACTGTCTGCCTAGATATAGCAATTTCGTCTGCTTTCCTTTCAGTACCTTTATTATCAAGATGGCGTGCAAATATTTGGAGACAAGGCTTAACAATTTCTTCTCCGTCAGAAAAAGGTTTCTTTTTTTCGCCAACGCTAAAGCAATTTCATATGACGCTTCTGGCATTGCTAAGTCGTCATAACTTACTTTAGCAAATTTATTTTGTCTTCTTCTGATTTCTTCCTTTTTCTTAGTCACATATTCTTTTCGCAACTCACACCCAAGAACAAACTTCATTTTTTCTTCTATGTAAGTCTAATTCTGTTTTTTGTAGTGTCTATTAAGATCACGTCTTCTATGATGTGCAAAAATACTTTTACAAACAATGCAAAAGGTTTTCCTGGTGAATTTGCTATAAAAAGTAACTTATTTTCCCATTGTTCATTAAATTCAGAGTATTTGGAGTTGGAGAGGATGAATGTGATCGCCTTTTTAATCTGAAGGCGGAAATCAAGCTGTGGGTGGCAAATAGGATAATAGAAGATGCAAAAAAAATCTTTAGCAGACTATGCAGTTGAGTGTTCGCAGTTTTGCACCCCAGAAATTTTTCCCTCAATTAGATGTTTAATGTTAATCCTTTCTTCTCTTCCTATGTCAACCGCAAGAGCAGAAAGGTCTTTCTGGACACTAAAACTGACCAACACATGGCTGAGAAACCGATGTGGACAAAACCAGTTAAGTAGACTAGAGATATTCTTATTGAAAAAGGGAAAATTATAGATAAATACGAGAAGTGGGGAAAGAGGAGAAGAAATTAACACAATTGAGTTGAGTTACATTGTTACCTACATCATTGTTACTATTTACATTGTTCTTTTGATATAGAGATATTAGTCTAAGTACATTCTTGTCATTCGTGTAATAATGCAATTAATATGGATATCGTTTTTTTTTAAATCATACAACTTTTCACTGTGGATTGTATTAAAAAAAATAAAACAAGTTGTAAAGAATATTTAAACTTCTATTTATTACTTTTCTAATGTTATTTTTAAAATAACAGTATGTATGCACAATCACATTCTGATCTCAAACCCTTCTTCTGAATGTTAATCAATGTGTTCATTGAAGTTGTCATTGTTATGGGTTTTCTAATATTTTCCCTTTTTATAATTTCTAATCCCCATTTAATTTGTTATATACTTCCATTTTTAAAATATATTCCAATCCCCACTTCCTTATTAGGTGATAATTTTGGAATATCCGCGAACACATTTTGGAACATTTCATGATCTGGCCATTTGGTACTAATTACATCGTTAAACACTGGATTTATTATTTCTTGTGGTAACTTATCTATTCCATATTTATACAACAATTCTATGTGCACTGTTAATTACTGTATTTGCACATGATATTCATATTGAAAACAGTATTTAACTTCTAACAGACTTCTTTAATTGAACTTCATCTTTCTATTCAACATTACTCATAAATACTTCACTCTTTCCAAATGTGAGATCTCCTGATCATTCACTTGCGCCATACTCGGATAACTTCCCATCTGTTTCGGGGAAATCACGCAATAAAGACTATCCTCTACCGAATCACCAATACATTAATCCACTCTACGTTGTCATAAGCACTTGATATATCCAGAAAGTATGCTAAAAATGTTGCTTTGTCCCAAACGCCAAAATACCTATATTATCTTAAGTGTGTCTTCCATTCCAAAAGCCAAATTGAAAATTAGGAATCATCCTATAACGTTCTACCCACCATTACAATCTATTCTTCACTATACTTCTCTAAAGTTTCCAGCAGACATGAAGACAAAACAATTGGGCTGTATGACTTAGCTATTTGTGGAGGTTTATTTTTTTTTAATATAGGGATCACAAAAGATTTCTTCCAACAATATATACAAAAACTGATTAAAAAGATAAATTAATATTCCCTTAACATTGTATGGCAATTTTGCAATACTGTGGTAAGAATTGATGGTGCAGATTTTTTTTGGCATAGCCTGTTCCAATTCATCCACAATAAAAAGTATCATGAAAATCATCTTCTCTAATCATTCTCTTCATTATTTCTCCATCATAGTTAGTCCGTAATACGGCATCAACATCCCATGAAAATCCCTAATCTAACTCCGATCTAAGGGAGGGACTCTTGTAAGATTGTGGTGATTGAATAAAAGAAAGATAATAACTCCTACTGTAGCATACGTTAGATGATCTAATAGAAAGATTCTGCAATATAATTTTAGGCGAACGGGTGGGCGATGAACTAATAAACACATCATACAATATGTGAGACTACTAGATAAGAAATTGCTATATAAGCGACATTATTGAATTCGCCCAAATTTAATTCGATCGGGTTTAATAGACAGTAGTATTGGGGAAGATGCAAAATCGTGTGCCTTACCAGCTTGTTTATCCACAATATATTTATCAGCAACACTCTGCGACCTTTATAATTCCGAACAATTTAGGTTTAGTGGTGCTATCAACTAAAAATTATTAATTGCAAAATGCACATCGGATACTCTCAATTTTTTATTTCAAAAGCAGCATATAGATAATATTCGTAGTAATATTCATCAGTAATATTCGCGCGTTTATAGAAGACATCATGTGAAATCCGGTAAATCTACAAAGACGGTTTCGATTATACAAATACAGCGAAAATATTTAATAAAACCTGTACCTAAGATTCGTGATTTGAAGTCATTAATCTGACTAATTTGCAATTCGTTTCAATAAATCAGATAGCTTGTATGGCAATAGCATTATTTCTACGTTCATGAATGTTGATGAAAAACTTGCCCTTAAGTAATTAGAGTTAAGAAAATTAAAAAAAACTCAATAGCTACAGTCATAAACATTGTAAGCTTACTTACCGAATTCAAAAAGTCTTAGTGCTGTTTGGAAGTTTGACATATACTAAAAATAACTGTTCATTTTCCTGTTGTATGTTGGCCCATTTTCAAAAAGTAAAGGTAAAATTATTGTGGTTTTAAGATTAGCGACTGATGCCATATCAAATAAAGCTGAAAACTGTTAGTTTTCGACTTTATTAAAAAATAATTCGATATGCACTAAGAATTGCCCTCTAGTATGTTTTCAACGTTCCAGCAAATGTAGAAAAGTGTACAAATTACTCAATGAGCCTTTGCTAAGAAGTAACTCAATCTTCTAAAGACAGTTGGGAAATATTGCTTCCAAATGTACAACTTTTGCGCAAAAGCTGCTATTTTTATGTCTGATGGATAGAAAAGAAGGTCCAAACAACCAAATTCCACGGAATATAAGGTTAAAAGCCTATTTATTGACTAAACGAATTTATTTTCCCAATCGCTCAGTTGTTTATATCAAATCAAAGTACTCACTCAGAAAATGTGCCAAAAATATAAATCGTTAAAAATATGAACTGGAATTGTGGAAAATAAATTTGTTGCTGTTTATCTAATACTATTAAATGTGCTAACCATGTTTATTTGTTTGTATTATTATGTCTCGGAAACTGTCAGTTCAATTTGCCTGAAAGTTTAAGGATCTATAGAGTCCGACGGGAAAAATTGATTTAGATGGGTCATAATTGCTCTTTGAGCAGTTATGACCAATATAATTTTCGTTGTATAATTAACCTAAAACAAAAACCGATAAATCAGTTTGTTGTAACGACAGATTGACCGTTGACCGCACGATGGCGCTGCCAAGAGATCAGTATCTATATCTTCTGTAGCGAGCCGTTATGTGTGTCGAAACTATGATCTATTTTTCGACAGTGCATGTCTTCATCCTTAGTGTTGGTTTTGAAATGACGCCAACTCTTGATGACGTCAACTTTACACCAAAGACGCCAACTCTGTAGGTGTAAAGTTGTAGAGGCGTAGTAAACGGGATAAAATGACATCCCGTTTGCCTAATCCATGATGGAAAGTCTATCTTCAACTGTTTTAGGGCTTGTTGAATATAAGCCAGAAATTATACATTTTATTGATAAAATAATAAATATTCTTAAAATAAGCCTATTAATTCAATTTTTAATTAGTGTAACAAATGATTAATGAGGTTTGTGTGTTGCAACTTATAAAATGCATACATAAAATTACTTATCAATTAACCATGTTTTTTTGATAATTGAAGAACAAAAATAATTACAGCATACAGTTTTATCTTCAAGTACGACGTTTATTGCTTCTAAATTGTTTTTTTGACTCTCCACTTGATTTTTACATTCGGTCCATTATGATGGTCAGCTTTTTGGATACCATAGGCGAATTAGGCTTTTCTAAGACTAATGGTACTATTTTTGGTCATTTGTCTGTCTGGTGGCATTTGTTTAACACAGCGTTTCAGTAATTACAGTTCATTTCAGCTAAAACATCAAATTAAACCTTTGCTATAATGAAATTATATTCTTATGACACATGGGGGTCATAAGAATAAAATTTCAAGTTTCAGCTGTTCGTATCCAGAAATTTCTTAGTCTGATGTTGTGCTGGATTCATGGATAAAACTGATTATTCTATTGTTACAACCTAATTATTTTGATATTGCAATATGTGGTTTTAATGACGATATGTCAAAATGTGTTAGGTTGGTTCTTTATATTAGGGAAACCAGACCATTATAAGTTGGAGAGATCTTTGAAATGTTGTGAATTTAAATATATTATAGTTGAAATGGACCCTTCAAACATTCATAAATAGGGGTGTTAATAGGATTAAGCTGCTTATTCAAGCATTCAATATTTTGTCTCGTGTTTGTGAATTCTTGTATTTCATAGGCTTCCAAGAGTTCCAGTAAATTTTCGTTATTTTTGTAATGAATGAGTTTACTACTTTTATTATGGTTGAAACAATGATTGTAAGTTAGGAAACGTCGCCCGACAGCAAAATTTATGTTTTTTCTATGTTCCTTAATTCTTTGTCGTACAGTTCTCCCGGTCTCCCCCATATAGGTGGCGCCACAGGTTTCACACTCCAGTGCGTGTACTTTGTTTTTATCTAGTTTGCCTATTTTGTCTTTGGTTTCTATGAGTGTGTTGGAAATAGTGTTATTAGTTTTGGAGGTGCATGTTATATTATGTTTGGCTAATAGTTTTGTAAAAGGTGTGAAATATTGGCCTGGTATGTAAAAGATCTGTAAATTCTTGTTTGTCTAATCTAATTTTGACTTTGGTTGATTGAACTGTTTGTATTGCTTAAAAGATGTTTGTACTTTACCCTGTTTTGTTATATTTGTTTGTTTGAATTGATTGTTGGTCTTTATTGATGTTGAACATTCTTTGGATTCAAGCATTGACATCTGTCATTTTATGCGAAAGACGATGATATGAATCATATGGAATCGCTATGTCTGTCTGTGTTTTTTTTCTGTATATTTTGAATTTTAGTTGTTCTTTGTTGTTGTTATGTTTGTTATATATTTTTTATCCTTTTAGACATAATGTTACCTTAAGTTATCACACTGTTATTTATTATAGCACCCCTGAAGATGGCTCTAAGGAGCTGAAACGTGAGAAAACTTCATAATGGTATGTTTAGATTTAAAACAATAAATCAAAAAAAAATATTTTATTAAAAAAATACTGTGTAATTTTACAAGGAGTGGATTATTTTTGGCCGATTCTAAAAGACAAAGATGTTTGAAATTCCATTTTTTATTCTTTACAACTAAAACCTTTAATTCTTCGTACAAATATTGGATTCCTACTACAATTTTATTTCAAATCCCGTCCTATAAAAGAGGATGCATATGCTCTTCTGTTGTCCTAAAATGTGTATATTCAAAACAAGTTTTGCACTTTCTTTACATTGTTTACCTTGTAAAAATGATATGTAATTGTTAATTCACAATCCCATTCTATTCAAACAATTATCAACAATTTCCCACACTTTTCATTTATCCATCAATTAATTATTGTGCATCATTGTTGTGTCCTTTGGAGGATATTTAACAAGATGAAATCCCGAGAAGTGGCGGCGATTAAAAATTAATTAACAATCCTTTATGTGCGGCCCAAAGGAAAAATACACCTACGTCTGCAGGATAATTACCGAGTTGCATAATAATTGCATAGAAGGCGGTTAATTGGTTTTTAGCTCGAGCCGGGTATTTTTCAGCTATTTTGCTTTCGCATCAAGCCTAGAAAGAACGGAACAATTAGTCGAATCACTTATCGCCTACTCGCATAATAGCAAATCCTGTTAATTAAAATCCCCGCTTAATACCGCGACTTTAATTACGACGCTTTCAAGCGAACACCTTGAAATTTTTAATTGAGGTGTAAATTTAAATCTGCAATAACCGAGAAGCGTAACATAAACAAATTGTGTTCTAAGGAACAAATGTTTAGAGATTTTTTAAGCGGACAGAAATCTAAAAGTCATCGTTAATTATTAAAGAGAATGCTCCATAATATCTATGGAATTTATGGATTAGTTAGTTCACTACGGCAATGGACTTAAAGTCAGCAAGATGGAACCGGATGCATACAAAAGGGTATTAATTACGAAGTAACCTTTATTGAGAGTGTTTAATTGAGAAGTCGCGATCAATTGGACTGAGTTGTAGAAGTTAAAGTAGTTAGACATTGTTTCGTACCTATACATATTCGAACCAGCAGCCATCGCAGTCTTAAAAGTTTATTTTTATGATTTTTGCAGAAAATTAACCTCGGCATAGTCTGACCTATAAATTACCACGGCCTGTGAGGGAAGACAAACTGGGTAGCCTATATATCTAGTTAGCATTTGTGATGCCCAGGGACAAGCAGTAAAACGCAAAGGTGTGCGGAATGATTTACTACACGCCCACATTTGTTAATAGGAGTACGGAGGGTGAGCCACGCACCAGTCAGTCCACCAAGAGCGATCACAGTCTAAGGGCCGGGAACGGCCCGCCTGGCAATATAACAATCATAAGGTTATGTGCTTAAATTTAAATTATTATTGGCCGATATTCTCGCCGAGTTACGACCTATTTTGTGACCGAGCAACCGGATCACTCCCCAGATGAACAGGAACGTACTTGATCCAATTTTTACGATGGGTGAGAATTTAGACACCATACGAATGCTTCCTAAAGGATGAAAATCCCCAATAGTTTTTAATGAAAAGCTTGCTGCCTATAAAACCGATGCAAAAAAATACTGATGACGATTCTGCCTACGATTCAGATTGTAGAAATGTAACTACGATTCAGATTGTAGAAATGCTGCTTGAAGATAACTTTGCTAAACAATCATAGTTCATAACTCTAATGGCACAGTTGCCCGTTTAATTGGCGATGTAGCTGCAGATATAAAGCGACAACTTGTCTGGATATTACGTGACAAATTATTGTCAATCCAGCTTGATGAAGTAACATATATTTTTTAATCAGTAAATTATCAATAAACCTACTTTAGGACATTTTATGATATTACAATCTGATTTATAAGATCAATGAGTAATTTATGTCCGACTTAAAATAATACGTGGAAACTCACTAGTGTTTAATACTTATTACTAGGGCCCGGATCTTTATTTATTTAAAAATGGCAAATATTTAAATATAATATTTAACAAAAAAGGTGAAATATTTATTAAAAACGCAATATATTTACTAAAATTTTTTAAAACATTTATCATTTTTTAGTCAAAAATCTCTGCGAGATATCAAAAAATTGTTTCGATCATATTATACTATGATATATCCAGTATGAATTTCTAAAAAACTGCACATTTAAAATGAAAATTGAATTTTTTTATCGATTTTTCAATATAGAGACGCTAAATTTAAGAAATCAGTTCTAATATTTTTCAATGAACATTTATCATTTTTTAATGAAAAATCTGTGCGTGATATCAAAAAATTATTCCGATCATATTATTCCATGATATATCCAATATAAATTTCTAAAAAAGTGCACATCTAAAATGAAAATTGAATTTTTTATCGGTTTTTTAATATAGAGACGTTAAAATTTAAGAAATCAGTTCTAATATTTTTCAATAAACATATATCATTTTTTAATAAAAAATCTGTGCGAGATATCAGAAAATTATTTCGATCATACTATTTTATGATATATACAATATAAATTTCTAAAAAACTGCATATTTAAAATGAAAATTGAATTTTTTATCGATTTTTTAATGTAGACACCTTAAAATTTAAAAAATCAATTCTAATATTTTTCAATGAATATTTACCATTTTATGATAAAAAATCTGTGCGAGATATCAAAAAATTGTTTCGGTCATATTATTCTATGATATATCCAATATAAATTTCAGGGCTCAAAGCGTTTAATACTCCAAAATCTCCATTTTCTTCTTCCTTTTCTTCATTAAGGATCCTAAGAAGCTTGTTTTTGATACATAGTAAAATGTATCAAAAACAACAGTGCGGCTTCTATAACATTTGTGTTCGCAGGTTTACAACTGCAGACAGGCAGCCATTCTCAACATTTTATTGGGCAATTTATTTCCATTTGAATTCTCGTCTTCTTTGTACATAGTTTTTTTAAGAAGAGAATTAGAAAAATATTGAATTATATTTAGATAAAATGAGAAAGAATTTGTTTATTTTTCTCAAAAAACCAAATATTTATTTATCATCAAAAATCGTAAAATATTTGTTTAAATACGAAAATATTTATTTAAATAAAGATCCGGGCCCTACTTATTACACTAATATTTAACCGACTCTGTATCTCTTATAGTTTTCGAGACTGGGCACCGAAAATTTCACCACCCTATTACTTAATTATGTATCTAGACGTAATACAACATTTCATTTTTCCATTATGAGAATGTGAGTGATATTACTGTTTTTGTGTCAATAAAAAGTTTTTAATTAATTTTTCGCCGATCGGCAGAAAAAAGATCATTTTCCTGATATTTTTCTGCCTAGTAAAAGGCAGTAAAAGTTTACTCTTTTCCTGCCAAGACAGAAACAATAGTAACTGTAGGAAACTTAATTGAAAATAATAAAAACCAGATTTCAAAGCTATAACCATGTGTTTTTTGACACGAAAAAGTGCGTGTATACCTGGCTCTTGCTTAATGACACTTGCTGATCCCTTCGGAGGGTAGGGAAAGCCTTTCTTCAACTTCCCTACCCCTTTCCCAGAACAACCCTGCCACCTCTTTCCTGTAAACTCATCACTTTGTTCTCCAGTCGTATTTCCATTCCGGTGTAAACAAGAGCTTATTTTCAAATCTGTTAAGTTAGAAGTTAATAGATATGTCAGTGTAAAAACGATCCTAACTGTTTCTGTTATATATGTGGTGGACAAATCGTGGGCTCCTAAGCAATGTTCGCTGGGCTCCAAGGGGGTTACATTAAGTTATGCTGCTTTTTGTGTGAGTGAGGCGGCAGGAAACGAGGGGACCATTACAGTTAGTACTTCAACATCGTTCACAACGTCTAATTTAACGGAGTAATTTTACGTGAAAAATAGTAGGTCCATCTAGCGACAACATTTTCAACTTGCGAAAATGATAGGTAATGCAGACCAGGAGGGTCCAACTCTTGGAGGGAACTCGCGTGATAGTTACAGCAAAAACAAAACTCGGGGAAAGATGGTGTTAGAGTGCGATTTCGACTACTTCGCTACAACGCCGCTCGCCAGAATAGTCACGATGGTCGCTGTTTTAAAAGTTGACCGTCTGTCTGCGATTTCTGGTAAGGTACCCGGAATAAAACTTCATACATTTTCGAAGAATGAGAGAAGATAAGTTTATAATAAATTAATTCGATTAACTGTTTCACTTAGTAACCCTCATGTACAGTGATAAGTTGTTTTGCTCCTAACCTAAATCCTTTTACAACGAAAATAACACTGTTTTAAAACCCTGAAGAAATGAAGAGATATTTTTATTAAGTAATATGTATAAAAGATATTTTATTTTTAACAAAACTGATTGACATCTGCACGGAAAAGTATTTCCACTTTTATCATTTTAGAAAGACAATTTTGAAAAATGAAGGTAAATTATAGCTTTACAGTCCAACCAATTATGATGAGAGTTTTTGAAAGATAAGATAATTTATTCACAGGAAAAACGTGTGTTTATTTTCAATAAAAAAAGCATACAGATCATTTTTGAATGATCTTATCCATACAGGAGTGAACTTATTATAAACAATAAAGAAGTAACTGTTGTTTAAGTAAACTTGAAAACAACATTTTTACACTTTCTTTAGTTTTCTTTTATGTATAGAGAAGCAGAAAAAGTAGGTATCAAATAGATTCTTGCAACAATAAATTCTAGTTATTTGAAACTATGCTACGGTGACAACAATATTGATAGTCATCTAACAAAATAAAATGGCTATAATTACATTATAGCCATCTTATTTTGTATATGACCAAAAGCGTTGTTGAATTTGAAGACACAAAAAGCTCCAGTGTGTTTTTAGACACATTAATAACGTGAATGATCTGTATTCATGCATTTTGATGTAATTAACAAAAAAAGAACGTGCAGTTGTTAGCAATATATCAATTTCCGTTGAAATTCGCTGAAAACATAAATTAAAAAAAAATAGAGTGATAATAAAGAACCAACCGAACATTATAACAACAATACAATGCAATAAAATACAAATGGTTAAATTACGTTTTTAAATAAAAAAAGAATTATCAAGAAATTAATAAGGTAATAAAAACCTTTGTCGAATCAAATCAGAAATACTAAAACTTATACATATAAATAATCTGATTCAGTCACAATGTGTCTTAAACGTTTAAAAGAAGTACAATTTAATTCTAATGTTTAGTAGAATAAACAAGGAAAACTTTAGTTGGGAAACACAAAAATACTTTGTTCCGTTTTAAAAAACAATTAATAAAAACGAATATGTCAAAAATGTATAGAAACCAATGCGTAAAAAATTCTAAATTAATTCTAATTCAACTAATTAATTTTATAGTTAATACTTCTCTTCTATTTTTCCATTAGGAATATACTCCTTTGCCCTAGGAGAGTAATGTATACAACTTGGAACCCCCCTTATACCATCTCGCTATTTAAGCTACTGGAAAAGATGGGGAAGTATGGATTGCATATCAATGAGCAATAAGGTGAAGAGGAAGAACTTTCGACATAGAAGTAATAATTTGGACCCCCCCCCCCATACCATCCCACTATTTAGACTACTGGATGATAAAGCGGAGGAGTATGACTCGTACATCAACAAATTTATGCTTATACCTTTCAGGTAAGAGAAAGTAAAAATGGCCGGAACGCATCAACACAATTGATCAAAAGAACATTGCCAATCCATCTTTGGTAGAAAAAACAATATCCTACTCCCTTGATATCAAGTTAGGCCTTATCAAAAACTTTGTTAAAGCAATAGACGAGGCAGGAGAAGGTTTCTTGTACTTCAAACAAATGTTTAATAAATTGAGCGATGCTAAAATTAAAGAGGTTTTTTTCATCGAGTCGCAAATCCGAACGAAATGGAAAAAGGAGGTTGGGCTGTTTTTGAAAATGTGTGTCAAACTTTTTTGGGCAACAACAGATCAAGAAACTACAAAACTATTGTTGAAGAATTGCTTTCCTCGTATAAGGCGCTGGATTTGGATGATTTTCCTACCAACCTGGGAGAAGTATCAGATGAACATTGAGAACGATTCCATCAGGATATAACCGGTATACGTAAACGGTGTAGTGGCAAATACAATAGGAATATGCTGGTAGATTATTGTTGGACGCTGCAGCGGGAGACAGCCCCAGAAGAATATAAAAGGAAAAAACTACATACCGACACATATATTTATCTTGTGTTCCAAATGAAATAAAGCTTTGAAAAAGCCAAATGAATTATAAATAAGTGTATTTCACAACAAAAAGAAATAAACATATTATTTTCAAATTTTTCGTTGTTCGCAAAAATGATGCCTGATGTAATTTTTCTGGCTTCGGATTCGGACACAGTTCACTTGATGACATCAAGAATCAGGCAAAATTTCCCATGGAAGCGAAAAAGAGTTTTTGTCAAATTGTATAGAAGATAAGATTCGAAGATAAGATCTTCAATTTAGTTACTACCCCAGACGTGCTACACTTGCGTGTGTGATAAATTATGCAACTCACAATTTGTATATTGTTTCGATCAAAAGTAAACAGCACAAGTATGTGTCGGTTGTCGCCACCGCAGATTCGCACAGTTTGAAATTCTAAGCTGCGATTATTTACCTATAAATAATCGTTGTTATTATTATTAGTACCTCATTTGAATACCGCCTCGGCCAAAAAACGAAAATCTCGCGCCAATCATCACCGCCGCGTCCGTAAAACAGTCCGTCTCGTGGAAACCCGTACGCAAGCGGCACTATTTAAAATTCCGGATTGCGCGCTCCTAATCGATAACTAAATTCCTGTTTCTGTACGTGGCCATCGATCCTGACGATAATTTATCGTCGCGCGAATACGAAATGCGCAAAAAAGGCGTTCCTTTGTCTTCTCTCGCTCGGGGCCCTCCTCGGGCTGGGCCCCAGCCATCGCTTCGGCAGCGAACTCGTAATTTTCAATTATAATCGCGCGCCCGTCCAGGCTTGAATATATAAATAAACGGCATTAATTCGATACTGAATTATGCGACATTGACCGTCGAAACGTAGCGGACGTTCGTCACCGGACCCGTCTATTGACAGTTTTCTCAGGGATCCGCCAGGCCTCGGCTGGTTCCCGGTCGCCTTTAAATATTCAACAAAACTCAACTCCGGGACGTCGGACCATCATCGTCATTGTTTTCGATTTCCTTTTATGTATATGCTTACCGAGGATTCGGAAAGGGGTGAACCCTAAAAGTGAATTTATCTGCTAAATGTTGTCTGGATGAGACGTCATTTAAAACTACTTAAGTTGGGTTATAAAAAAAGAAACATTATAAAGAAAAGAAATTTTTATTATTTACAATTATCACATTAAGGTGGTAAAACCTTAGATAAAGTGGCTTTTGAAGAGTCAGGAAAAAAAATCTACACTCAGACACAACTTTTAACAGCAACTACCGTTGTTCTTCGTCTTTCGTTAAACAGGAATTCGAAAAGTCGTGGATTAATTTTATTCCCATTTTTGCTTTCAAGTAATTTTCATTTTCACACCATACATCGGGATCAGTATTTAAAAATTTTATATTAATTTCAAATCTCAAAAAAAATATTATAGTTTGAGGAGAAACAAAAAATCGACTTCTTTGTCCAATAAACGATCCATTTCTTTGAGACCTATTGTTGCTCTTAAATCCCTATCATCATCAGCATCATCTTCCTGTTCTTCAAAGAACATTAATTTTACAGCCATGCTTATTTTGATATTTTTTTTCAAAGTATCATCGAAAAATGAAAATGCAACTTGCTCCGAGTTAAGATACCAAAGATGTTTTATCATTTTATAGAGTGCCTTGTCTGAAAGCTCGTTATCAATTTTTCTGTAGGCAACAAATGATTTTAATAATTGTACGTCTTGGTTGAGGGCTAAAGTGGGTTTGAGGGCGTTGAACCACGCTTTTACATAAATATTGATTATAAATAAACAAATGTGTTTAATACCTTTTTTTCTAAATCTGTGAATGAAAATTGATCTCCGAAAAGATATATTTTGAGAGAATAAATTACCTTTGCCGTCCATCTGCCGTGATGAATAGCACCACGTACTCTGAAAAAAATGTCTTTTGCAGGAAGATGTCCTACAAAAATTAAACAAAGTTGGATAAATTCTTTATAATCATCCCTGGGCTGTTGGTCTTTTAATTGTTCGACAAGAAAACTTGAAATTTGTACTGAATTACGTATTCTATATCTAATATTTTTATCTTTAATACCAGTTTTGTACTTTGTCTTATCCAGCTTAACCCACCCAGTGTGATTTTTTTAAAAATATCTGGTTGAGGGCCAGTGGTTGTGCCCAATTTGCAATCAAAAACTTCTTTTAGAATAACTTCTAAAATATGGTGGCGACATGGTAAATACAGAAGATGTTGCTCTAATAATTGCTGTAGCAGAACACAGGTTACCTTGAGGCGACCAGTGTTTACTGCAGTGGTATCAAAACACATTGCCTGGATTTTCCCAACCGCCCCCCACTCTTGAAATGCTGAAAATGCAGCTTTTGCCTGAGTAATTCTCATACTATTTTCTGAGGAACGCCTACCAATTGTTTCTCATCCACATAACTGATCAAAACCGCTACCCTCTCTACATTTTCTTTATTCAAAATATATGGAAGCAGTTTTCCATTTCAGTGCACAACAGCTCCCTCTAAATCGGAATTTTTGAATCTGTTTTTGATAAGTTCAGTCCTTTGTTTACGAAATAGTTGTCTGCGGAGTAGTATTATACTTCTACTTACCTTTTTGAGGGATAGAACTAGAACCTATTAATTAACTATAATTAGTGAAAATATTTATAAAGTTACAAAAAATTGTTCATTTTGATATCGTTTAAAATAAATCATACAAAAGAAAAAAATGGTCCAAAGTAATTAAATTGTCTCTGGTGCCATTTTCTACTTACTAGGTCGATTTTGAGGATGTGGATCACGAGTTGACGTGAAAAATGCTAAATAACATTAAATCTAAGTTTTAGCAAAAAATTGATGAGAATAAAAGTTCAAGGCAACAACATTTTCTATGAAATGAGACAAAAATCAGGTTGCTAGGACTAATGGTTTTCACTTTATGAAGGAAAAACTTTTCGCCAAAAAATCACATATTTTCAACGTCCATGAGGCACGGGTTAGCGTTGTCCAATTGAGCTGAAACTTTGCCACTCCTTTATCGTCGTTTTATTTTCTAACCAATTGGCAACTTTTAGGAGGGTGTCCTGAAGATAAGCCGAAAAAAAATTCCCCATATAGCTTGTGACCACCCTAATGATACATTACAAGAATGAATTTTGGTATGTTATCCACTCATTATATAGTATATTATACAACGATCATTTAATAATAGCCATTAAGACATGAGTATAAGAATATGAGTGTCTTAATGGCCATTAAATGAGAGTTGTATACATTATTTTTTCTACGAGTAGATATTTTTCTGCGACTAATGAAAAATAAGCATTATTTTCAAAATTTATTAATCATAAGTTACAACTGAATTGTATCATAAAAGAAACACAGAAATGTCAAAAAATTATTCGTTTTGATTTATAATTACATTCCGGATGGTACAATTATTAAAATGCAATTGCGGTGTTTTATACTAGTATCGGTGGATGCCATTGTTGATGTTGGCGGAATAATGTTTGTTGAATTGTTGGTTTGACTGTATTCAAT
>JAWQRJ010000178.1:0-25489 GCA_033557515.1 Diorygopyx duplodentatus
CATTATATGTTGAGTTAATAAATAATATATGTGTATGTTGAGATAATAAATATATTGTATAATAATTATATGTTGAATTAATTCATATTTTACCTAATTATTTTCCAGTTTCATAAACACATTATTAAGGTTCCAATGAGTTTTAAATGTTCTTGATAAAAGGAAAATAGTGGCCAATTCTTAATATGGGAATAAAGCTTCACAATTTAAAAATCCATTCAAACCATTCAAATATGTGAATATAAGCTTTAATATTCTTAATTAATTTAGTAATCCAACACTTTCCTCGTGGTGAATTCCGAGTCTTGGAATTAACAATACTGCGAATACCCTCATTTTGAACATTTACTATAGTGTATTTCCACCATTTACTATTATTTTATTCACATTTTAAACTAGTACCTACCTAATATTTAAAATATTTGTTAATAACCTGGTGTTTGTAACAAGCAATTCTGACTTGTCAAAATGCCATAGGTGACCTGATAAATATTAAATTTGTTAAAATCATTTGCATTATGAAAAATGTGCGTTTTTCATCAAAACTTGAAGAGTTAGGTATAGGGAACCATTATTCGATAGACAATTAAATTTTACATCTATTCTTAGCATTTCACATCTACTCATATTTCGGCAGTTTGACAAGAAATGTAATCAATTAGTACACACATCAGGGTGAATTTGATTGAAAAAAGAGATAATAAATGTTCTTTTTTAAATTATTAACGGTATTACTACATTATCTCAAAATTTATAAATATTTAAAAAACCGTTAGGTGGGGTAAACCTTAATCAAACTCTGTATTATTTTGATCGTTTTTTTCATGAAATTTATTTGAAACACACTGAAATTTAGAAATTGTCTAACTATGCGGCTGAGATTGTAATTCATTGCAGCTTTGGGATTAACTATTGTTCATTTAATTCTTTTTTAAGAACCCAGACCAGATAAGTTAAACTCTAGCTACTGAGCATTATTATTATTTAGCATTATTCGTACTAGCATTATTTGAAATCTTTTTGTATTTCTTTTCACTTCGTTTGGTTTTGATTTTGCAAATTTCGATATTTTAGTATTTTGCTTATTGCAACTTTATTTTTTAAAATATCAAATTACCTACTTTATATTAGTTTTTATTTGAACGTAAGTTTTCTTTAAATTGACGTATTCAGATTTTGAATCCAAAGTTTTTTATCTCGCTGGACCATCATCAACTTAATTTTTTTTTTAATTGTAAAAATACATTCCTATCAGCAATTCAAAAATAATATCGTACAGTGCGATCCAAAGATAATTTTTAGGTAAAACCTTTCATCCTTTCATAAAAGGTAAACCTTTCATAAGAGCATTCATCCAAATTTTATTTTCTTGCGGGTCTTATAATTTATCTGAATGAAAACAAATAAATAAGTAAAAGTAAGTTCAAACAAAAAAGAAAGGCTACATGTTCACAATAAAACTATAAAATGATTTTTCATACATAAAAACAACGAATACATGAATTAGTGATCAATTATTAATATGTAATTAAATTCACTTTATTTTCATTACTTATTTCCTCTGATTGACATGCTTTTTGGAAGAACATTTATTAATACTACTGCTTTTAAATACTGGGATAATACATACGTCAGATCCATATACATCAGAATAACACAACTAATCATCATCAAAAAAACTAGAAGTTTACCAATATGCTGAGGAAAGTAAAGATTTGCTATTTATTTATTTTCTTTTATGTTCTTATTGCAGTATTAGGAAAAATATCGAAAAATATATAATATATATTTTAAAGACCCCTCACTTAGGGTGAGTTTTGTTTCTATGTTGCAATAGTTGGTTGACAACATTCTCTTGAATTGGTATTTGAATAAGATCAGATCATTAAGATTAAGAACAGAATAAGATCTTTGATTGATCTCGACTACAGCTTGGATTATTTCCATTTCTGATGCACAGTTTTTCATTGTGTTGGTTCGTGTTCTTTTGACGTAGTATTTGTGTATATTTAATAAAAATTATTCGAATTTGCTAATAAGGCTTCTGTAATTGTTTCTAATTCAGACTTTTGTAATTCAAATTCTTGTTTAACTTCGATTCGATTAGATCATCAGTATTATGGGACGTAAAAGTTAAAAATTGACCGATAACCAAAAAGTTATCAACGTCTAACGAGTTCGAATTAACTGCACTTATCACGTTTGCGAATGAAGGTCATATTTGAAACAACCTTGCATTAATTATTATTTATAAACGGATTAAGAACGAAGAACGAGAAGTGCGCGTGGGCAGTGTTTTCCATCCTGCAAATAAAAATATAAATAACTAATATATCAATACATTCCAATCTGCTTGTTGATTCTGGTACGAAAACAAGAACACCAGATAAGCCGATGTATGTACCACAATATATTGTTGGTGTTTTCTAATTTAAATAAGAGTTGAGTTTTCCTTTCAGAAATATCAGATAGCACGCTGTGTTTACTTAGTCTTTAATTAATACTTAAATTAATACATTCCCATTTATTTGCACACCTTTCTATAACTCGATACTTTTATGTTGGCATTTGCTTGGATGGAATAGTTCAAGGCTTGCGGATGGTAAATTGAACTGGTCCATTGACTACTTCAGTTTATGGTACTGGGAAACTGATAACTTATTTTATACGTCCGTAAAAATAGCGATATAGCCATAGTTTTAAAAGTGAAGGTGCAAATCTAGGATAATAACGCAATGTTAGCACTTATTTAGTCAGTGGGAGGGGCAAAGTGAAAGAAATTAAAACGTTATTATGAGATTAATAAATAGGTACATAAGTAATGTAACAATACAGTTATTTGCATGCTATATTTAGCTTGCAACATGTATAAATAACACGTAAGAAAACAAAATATGTGTGGTATAAATATAAATTTTTATTAAGTCATTAAGATATTATGTTCCATGAAATGAACATAATATCCTTGAATACGTAATAATTTATACTTTACGTCAGTGATATGACAAGTAGAATTCATATGTTCCATTATGTTTTGAAGTATCAGCATTGATACAACATTAGGTAAATAAATTGTTCACCACAATCATCTAATAAAAAATTCATAAAAGGTTGTTGTTGATTCCGTTCCAAGCATTAAGAAAGTACTCTTTTTACATCGAACACAAACATACTTGACTTCTTCGATTATGTCTTCCTTTAAGCTCACCAAAATACATGACCTAAGTACAGGTTAGCCTCAACTCTCACGGTTTGTATGCGAATGGCGTACAAATAGCCATTGACGTCAACGGGCAAGTAAAAGATTCGACGTGAAAGTTGTCTTGCAGTTCATTGGCACTGCAGGATTAAGAGCGAGTGAAATGTTTCAAAACATGATGAAATGTTATGATCGGGCATATTTGCAGCGTTACGAATCTGAAACTAAATTGAAAACTCAAAGTACAATGATTCTTCCATTGGCATTTTAATTCTGTTAAAGATAGCCATCTACAGTTTCAAAGAAATCGCGTTTACCAATGTATGACTCGTCGCAAATTCTGGTTAATATGAGGTGCAAATCGAAATAAACTTATTAGCATAAAAAAATTAAAAATACGTTATTACCATTGTTGGATAGCTTATTGGATATCTTATTATCATACGAAAAATAAAAATATGATTTATTCGCTACGTACGATTAAACAAAAACATACATCTACGTACAAAACATAAACTATTTTACATTTACAATATATTGTAAAATATGTCTGAAAATTACTGTAACCTTATTTACCACTTTAGTTTTTGGGTCCAATAGTATTTTTGATCATTATTTATCAACGAGGCCCAAAATTTTTAAATCAGTAAAAAAGGCATATTTTTTAAATCGATATTTTACACCATTTGCTTACACTATTCCATTTGAGTTTTTACTTTCTCTTACCCTAAAGGTATAAAGAGAAAGTAGTGCATTCAGTCCAAAATTCTAAGACAAGCAGAATTATAAAAAATCTAGAAAATCTAATATAAAATAATTGGTGAATGGAATGCGCGGTATAATTTGCAATTCAGAATAATGGAATCGTAGAGCTATTATCAAATTTGCATTTTGCATTGTTCTGGAATTTTTACGTGGGTAATAAAGGCGGAAAATCATTAAAACGCAGTTTCAAACATACAAATTTATTCATTATGTACAAAAAAAAACCTTTACAAAAAATATACAAATATACACAATAATTACCATCTAGTTGCAGGAATGTAATAAAAAAGGAACCTATCTTATACTAAGTTATTGGTTTAATTGATTACACATTAAAAAATACATAACAATTAAATTTAACTGTCGAAAATCAATTCAACGCCTTCTAAGTTTTAGAAACTATTTCCTTAGATCGTAACAAGGCGTTATCACTTTCTAACCCTTTGGTTAAGGATAAAAAGTGACAAGACGAGAGAATAAGGGCTACGACGTAAGGAAATTGAATAAAAATGAAGTTTAGAATTTAGCACCTTAACTACAAAAACGTTCGAAATCTTATCATGATTTCAAAATAGTATCTTCGATATAAATAAATATACCTAGTGATTTTGAGATATAGCACAGGTTTCTTCACATCCTATACGATGCTCATCCATTGGCAGAACTGGAACTGGCAAAGAAATTTCCAACCTGTCTTGATCCGGCACCAATCAGTGATTGGAATGACTGACCTGCCCTCTACACATTAAAAAACAATATGTTAGTGGAGTAATTAAGTTTTTTTTTTAAGTCAGCCGTTAATGTTGTTATTTCGAACTAGCTTAGCATCGATTTAGCAATGATTTACAGCAAATGCTTTTCCAATCGCAGACCTTGATAGCGTATTTCCCGAAATAACATATTAATGTCACTCGATATCGATGTTAAATGCAAATGAGCTGGAAATGTTTGCATTACGTTAGAAAATAAAATGGATAATGGGTAGTGACTGCAAATGAGGAGTTTCCCCTCCTACGCGTAAAAATACGTTTTATAGATGACGTAATGGTATTGTCTTGCAAAATTACTTAATTGTATGTTGAAAGATCCGACATGTACTTTTTTTTATTTATGTACTATTAAAATGTGATTTGTTTCTTCAGTCAAAATTTCATAGCATACTTTGAGAAGTTTAAAAGGTGACTTACCATTTTAAAATACAGTGTTTGTTAATATGGTAACCTTAGTTGCTAATTGGTAGTATTTTTTTTGTTAAAAGAATGATTGATTTTTTTGTTACAATTTATTTTTCGTCGCCAATTACGTTAATTGCTACAAACAAAATGAATTATTTATAAGGTCATTCGTTTGTCACACTTACAATTTCCTATTAGGATCGCGAAAAATCCCAGGAATGCTGTTTTGCATATTATTTCTCTTTTTACGTCCGTTTTTATGTGGTCTAATAAATAGGTGTGAGCATATGAAAATGACGCAAATATCAAAGCGGCTTGCAAACATCCTGATCGATTATGCAACCAAACTTTTACTGCGCTCGGTAAGTTAGAATCCTGTCAATAAGGATTTTAAATGAAGATTACATAGAAGCATTCGAGTTGAGCTGTTTATGAAGCTTTTACACTCGAATTATAGTTAGGTGCTAATAATGCTATATGAACATTTACCGTGTGCAACTTTACACTCTGGGCTGTGTAGTGTTTATGGAAATATCTGGAATTATGCTACTCGCGTTTAAGTATTGCCTTATTGTTGAGCCATCAGAGAACACGCGAGACAATTGATAAGCTGCATCCTAGAAATGGGTTATTAACGACAAATGAGACATAAACGAGACATACATTTATCGACACCACATCTACACCATATCTACTGTATTTCCGAGAAAATAATTGTTTGACAGCACGTTTCAGAGATGGAATACTTTCTAAAGTGTCGTTCTAACGTTTTGTCACTAAAATACAATTAAAATGAAGACAAACTAAGTAAAAGGAAAGAAATACTGATGCGCAAGCTAATCGACCAGCAAACAACAATGCAGGAAGAAATAAGATGAAGATAATGACTTTTTATTCACCTTACGCGTGTTTCGATAGGATACCTGGATATTTGGATGAAAAAGGAGGATGAAGAGCTGGAAGTAAGAGGAATAGAGGAAGGAGTGGAAAACGAAGACCTTGCAACCAATAATGGGAGAGAGCAGGAGTTAGAAATAACACAGGACGTGAAAATTAGTCTATAGGAGATTAAAGAAGCCATGAGAAGAATAAAGTCAGACAAAGTCC
The DNA here is from genome assembly GCA_033557515.1 of Diorygopyx duplodentatus. Taxonomy (NCBI): domain Eukaryota; kingdom Metazoa; phylum Arthropoda; class Insecta; order Coleoptera; family Scarabaeidae; genus Diorygopyx; species Diorygopyx duplodentatus. The sequence goes on from JAWQRJ010000178.1 coordinate 6,247, forward strand.
CTGGGCATGTTGAAAGCAGTCGATAGATATAGATAATGAATGAAGCAATGAAGGGAAGAGCACCGAACAAATATGAAATATTGTACTGGAAGATGAAGAGAGTGGAAGTAGCGGAAATGTGTTATGCAGATGATGATGAGGCGCTGGTGGCTAAAGATACGAGGACGCTGAATAGGAATTTGGAGATCTACAAGGGTTCACTGGGAATCATATGAGGATAATAGGAATACTATGGTTGTAAGAAGGAAAGGTGGACAACACAATATACATAAGAAAAAGGAAGCTGAAGAACGTGAGAAGGGTTTGGGATCAATCATATCGGATGATGGTAGACTGGAGGAAGAGGTGTAGGAGAAAATAGCAGCAGAAGGCAAAATGTTTAACAGTATTATACGTTTTTTTCTAACCAAAAAAGAAATCCCAAAGGAAATTAAAGTACAGATCTTCTAGAAAGTAGTGACGCTCATAATAAAGGATTGATCGGGAAGAAAGGACGTCCAAAACCGCCAAAGTCCAAGAAACACCTAACGAAGATGTTATTACGTATGATATGTAAAATATTTTGGCCATTTTATTAATTAGGTGATCTGGAGCAATTTATCCTGTCATGGCCCACCACTATAATCATTACAAAACTGTGCATCAATCAATTTACACTAATTCGATAATTCGGGTACAGCAGTAATTCAAATCTTCAAATCTGGGACATTTCCATACCTCTGAAACTCGTCAATTGTTTTACTGTTTCGCTTAAAGAAAATTTTTATTTTGCATCAGTAGAACAAGATGGTGTAGGTAAAATATCTTCACTTAGTCCTTCAATTACCTCCGATTTTACTTACTTGTATAGCAGATCCCAAAAATTGAGATATAGCTCTAGTAACATTAACAGCAGCGCTTAGCAATTGCCCTCTCACCCTTGGTTCGCCATCACCATCATCTATACCACGTACCGGGTTCAGTACCACTGGTCTCAAGGTGGGCCTTCTCGGCGGCTTAGTCACCGGTTCCAGATCTTCGTCCTCTTCCTCGGAAATACTGTTGCTAACGGTAGAAGGGATGGGAGTCGTCGGTTTTCTTCGGTACACCACCTCTTTGTCGGCCGAAGGAGCTGCTTGTAATTTAGAAGTGCTGCCCACTTTTCCCGAATTTATGATCTGCACGGCGTTGTCGTTGACCAATGTGGTGGTCTTCTGGGTGCTGTGGCTTAGGTCGTAGTCGGAAAGGTCGAGAGTTTGGGCTTTTCGCGGATCTTTCTGGGCTTGCTCCAGTTGGGCTATTAAAGACGCCAGTTCGTTTTCGGATAACGCGTGTAGAGGGCGCTTGTACTTTTTTCCCGTTCTGGTGTTCGGGTTAGCTGTGCTCCTCTTTGGGGCTGCCACCACGACGGGGCTGATTTCAGTTGGTTGGCTTGAATAAATATCGGTGAAATCGTCGATTGTGGAGATCCTCTCGGTTGTTGTCAGCCTTTTTCTCACCGGTCTTCTTGTTGTTGTTGTTGTGGGTTGTGGAGCTAGCATGTTTAGTAACCAAGTCAGACCCTGCATAATGGGGCCTGGTCTGGGTGTTGTGGTGGTTGTGATTCTTCTTCGCGTCGTGGTTATTCTTTTTGTTGTCGTTCTTACGGTTGGAAGTCGTCGAACAGGAATCTGAAAAAGGGTTATCTTACACCATACAATAAACTCCTTGGCAAATTCAGAACAAGTATGATATAATGTGAATGAAATGAAAGGTATGATTATGTGCAAGAATGTCAGTCCATGAAAGCTTGGTAGTCTATAAAAACCAATCTGTGAAATCGTTCTTTCATATTGGTTTAAACGATTAATCATAACACTTACGATCTAAATGATAATGGATAATGGAAATGAGAAATGATGCATGAAAGAAGGAAGCAGAAGAAGATGAGAGGAAACGAAATAAAGATATTCCCGTCGGTTAGGCAAAAATCTCTATTTCTTTTCTCTCTTACCGTAGTCTTCAATTGTTCGCTCAAGGTCCTTGGAGTACTAGGACCGATACCCTGTTCTTTCAACAAAGCAGCCAGTACTGCATCAGTGGAATCTCCGTAAGTCGACACCAAATTCGACGGTGTCACTTTCTCCGGGTTGACATTGAATTGTCTCAGCAAGTCTTCCAAAGATACGTCTTTGGAGCCAGGAGGAATCTTTTTAGGTTCTCCTGCGTTGGTTAGAGTACTTAAAATATCTAGCGGATTTTCCGTTGTCGTTTTCTGATCTCTTTCAGCTGCGTATTCCAAAACTCTGCTGGCCAAATTACTTGGACTCCTCGTTGGTTTCTGAGTTGGAGCAGCGAAATTCTAAACAAAAAAGAAATGCATAACAGTTTATGTGATTGAATGGTCATAGTTGTTAGTCACAAATACTTACCAATCTGGTCAAGAAAGCCAACTGTCGCAAAATCTCAGCCTGTTCCTTTTCCAACTTCGCCAACTCTTGTAAATCCTTCTTTTGTTGCTCCGTCAACAATTTTACTTTAGCATTAACGCCCTTCAGCGTTGTTTGCAGAGTTGTCGGATTCGATGTTGTTGTGCTCACAAAATCGTTTGTGGTGCTCAACTCTCCGAAATTATCTAAAACCCGCAATTCGGCCAACCTCCTCAATTCATCCATCGCAGATAAAGTGGTTGGAGCTTTGGTTGTTGGAGTTTTTGTTATCGGCCGCGACGTAACCGTAAACCGCGTTGTTTGTTCTTCACGGGGGGTCGTGTAAATTGGGAACACAGTTTGCGTCTCATAATTAACAGCTTCCGTTGGAATTGTATTCGGTGAGAACGTTGCTCTGCGCGAAGCGAATGTCGACGTCGGAATCGTTGGTTGTTCCGTTTGAGGAAATTCGGTTGTCTGAACCGAAGGCGTTACGGTAACAGTTTTCGCAACAGGATCTGACGGAGTTGTGTTCCTCAGCCTCCCACCTCGTCTTCTTACGGTTGTTGTTATCGGCTGTCTAATTGTTGTAGTTGGTGGTTCTGTGACTGTTCTAGTTGTAAACCTGGTGGTTTTTCTGGGCGTTGTAGTAATTCTTTCTGTTGTCGTCGGAGTGGCTGTTCGCGATCTTCTGGTCGTGGTCCACAGTGTTGTTTCTGGAATTTGGGTTGTTGTCGTAATTCTTCTGGTTGTTGTAATTTTTGGTGGAGGTGTGGTAGTCGGAGGTCTTGTTATCGGAGGCTTTGTTGTTGGAGGCTTTGTCGTTGGAGGCTTTGTCGTTGGAGGCTTTGTCGTTGGAGGCTTTGTTGTTGGAAGTTTTGTTGTCGGTGGTTTTGTAGTTGGAGGCCTGGTTGTTGTAGGTAGAGTGGTTGTTGTTACTCTCTGCCTGGCAAGTTTCTGTGTCGTCATTTCCGTAGTTGGTTGTTCGATAATCGTTGTAGTTTGTGCAAAGCCAATCCTACTTCCAACACCGTTAAGGTTTCCTAAAATTCTCTGGATGAAATAAGGGGTCGTCGATTTTATATTCAATTCGTAATCTTCAAATGGTGGTGAAACAGTTGTGGGTGTACTCGTGTATCTTGATGTTGTCAATTGTCTTGTTTGTGTGGTTGTTTCTCTTATCTCGTTGTCAATTAAGTTTAACTCAGGTGCTGCGGTTTTTGCTACAACTTGCTCATTCTTTGGTAATATAGTTGTGATTACACTTTTCTTCGTAGGGGGTGGTGTTGTTACAACATTTTTCTTGGTAGGTGGTACGGTTGTTACAACAATATTTAGCTGAGGTGGAATTGTTGTTACATCATTTTTTTGTGGTGCTGGTAATGTTGTTATATCACTTTTCTTTTGGGGTGGTAGAGTTGTTACAACCGTTTTCTGTTTAGGTGGTACGGTTGTTCCGTCATCCTTCTTTTTTGTTGTTGTTTCTACTTTTTCAATAATGGCATTTGCCTGGATAATCTTTTCAGGTTTCTTATTTCCGGTGTTACTGATGGTGTTTTCTTCTATATTAACTTCTTCTGTGTCTCTTCCATTGTTTGATACCTACGAATTTGATGGTAACTTAATAATAGTTAAACGAACTAAGAAGAAGAGATGGTTAATTGTGTAAATGATTGTTAATAGTCTGGGATGTGGACAGGAATTCTACAAGAAAAGTAGAGTGCAGAGAATGTTTAAAGAAATATACAAACGTTCCTGAAAATATGCTGTACAGTCCATTTTCTTAAAGAACTCTAATCCATATCCTACATGTTAATGAGAGGTTTTAAATGAGAATGATACAGTCATATGTCAGTTTTTATTTATAAGTTACTTTTACAAAATCTATCAAGTCTTTCCTTACGTTTTAGTCGGTAGTTTAACCTACCGTTCCGTTCTCTGACCCGCTTGCTGTTGCATTTTCTGTCACATTACTCTTAGGTATATCATCAAATTCCTCCATTGTTTTATTGGCCATTTCGACTGGCGTAGGAACTTGATTAGTGGTTACCTCGGTTGAAGGGGTACTCGGAAGATCTTTGTTAGTGGCCTAAAACATCAGCCCGTTGGTAATGGAAATTCGGGTTGCAAAATGTGGCTGACACAACCCTACGCAAGTTTTATGGGTTAGTTGCTCATTATGAGGTGTACTCTCATGAAAGTATGAAGTATGAAGATGAAATGAATGAATTTTTGCCGTGCAGGTACATAGCAACAAACATACAATGCTGTAGTCACCTGAATTCTAATATGTAGTATTTGTTTTTTAGTACGTTAGTTGTAATTAAACTGTGAAAAAGTAGGATAAACCAGGGACAAAAGGTACCATGGAAAATCTGTTTAGAAAAGCTATGAATATTCATCTATATATGTATTTAAAGTAATTAAATAACTTAATTGAAAACCCATTTAATCATTCAAAAGCTTCCTTTGCAATGATTAAACTTAAACGTATCCACTTTAAAGCATGAACATTTCAAAATAGCACATTTTGTCTCGGTCTACCATAGAGGGCCATCATTGACTTATTTTTTCCACGCACAGGATGATAATGTAACATACTTACCGTTACCTTTCGTCTACTTACCACTTCGTTTTGTTACTATTAAACTTTTCATAAGAAAAAAATCGCGATAGTGTAAAAAAATTAGTTACAGTTAAAATGACAGTTTTTGAAGCCCTCATGATTTTCTGAAGGGCTCTTGGAAATTCAGTCTATGTGAATTTTATTCCAAATTTTGTTGCACATAAACATAAAGCACCTAACTACTTACTTTCAAAATCAAATTTGTTGCTTAATGAGTTCAATTGGTTAATAATAAAAGGGTTACGTTTAAAGTATTACACTTTATAAAGTACAACATATGCAATTTTCAAATCTGAGTAAACCTCTTTATCTCTTAAACTAATTTCTAATACAGGAATGACCAATTTGTAAGACTGTTGAGGGTGGTAAAAATCACCTGAAAGTATTAGAAAATTCATATCTCCAATCGTAGGTAATTGTTCGGCTTGCTTGATTGCTATCTTTTGGTTGCTATCTTCACACCACTTAAAACCAGTACCCAATACGAAAGATTTTCTTTTAATTCCAGGAAAGATAAATATAGAATTTAAGAACTTTGAAAAAAATATTAAGTACATATTTTTTTCAATATTCATCAAAATTTCTATTAATCTACAGTGCATTGTACATTGTAAAGCGTAATACATACTATTATTGCACAGTAGCAATAGAACTAACTATAACATATACTAAAACATAGGTACATTATGCGGTGTTTGTGATAAAAACACATTATGCAACAAGACTAAAATAAAACCGATGCAAATAAATTTCAATGTACTCGTCTAAACTACCAATACTTCTAAAGTCCAAAGCATCTAAGTTTGGAATATTCAGTCCATATGATTTAATTCCAAATGTTTCTAGCAACGTCTTTGAGTTGGTCAAGAAACTAAGAGGGAAAATCATCCCGTGCAAAACCCAAATTTATCAAAATCACGCTTTTTTACAAAAACAAGAAAAGGCCCTCATGCAAATATGTACAAAGTGTGCAAGAAGAGTACCCAGTTATAACCCACGTGCAAATGACCGAAGTATATTCAGGTGATCTACTGTAAAAACTTAAAACATAAATGACATAAAGCTGCATGAAGCCGATCCAACCACCAGTAAAACTATGTAACGATCGGTAAGGACAAGAAGGAAGGTTCCATTTTGATTAATCTTCGATGTGATGATGATTAATCTTCCTTCCTTGTTCTACAGATGGGTACAGAGCTTAAGAGTTACTTTGATGAATACCGTTTGAAGTGTTTCATTATTATTGTCCGATCTCGTGCTATCCTGTGTTAACTGGTTACTGGTTATTTCCGGTCTGGGGGTCTGGGGGTTCGGACTAGTGTCGAAACCACTTACTTGAACGACGGGTTCCTCTGGGATCAAAGTACCATTGGGGAACTTTTGGACAACGGTATTATTGGGGTAAACTCCGACAATTACGAAGGGCGTGTTTTTGTTAGGGTACATGCTCGGTCGTTTTCTAACTATAGTGTTATTTGGAAGTATCGCGAATATGTAATAGTCCTTGGCTGGTACCGTTGTGGTTTCTATTGTATTATTTTCGATGGGTTGAGGATCGACGGACAGCAATTTACCCTGTCTGTCCGACGTATTATTCGTATTAGTTGAATTGGAAACGGCCATAGAAGAATTGGTATTAGTATCGTTACTACTGAGGGAGGTTTCGTTTAATGAAGAAGTTACATTAGCCACAGTCTCCTCGGAAGAAGTAGAATTAGTCGTATTATTCACATCGTTCGCCATTATTCGATTAGCCCTGCTCGCGGCAAAAGTACGACTGGAAATGGTGACGGTGCTACCATCGTCTGATCGATTAAACGTGCTGGTTACGTCATTAGCCGAGAAAACAGTCACGCTACCGGGACTTACTTCGAAATTCGAATGGGTTGAAAGACTCGAATCACCAGGTCTTATTGTAGTTTTTTCCAATGTGATCGTGGATGCGATCGTGTTCGGTGTTGTACCACCGGCCACCTCTAACAACCTTGCTATCAACTGTAGGATACTCGAGGACGACCTCGTGGTACCTTCCGTTTTGGTCGGATCACTGGGACTCTGGGTTTTGTTGTCAGTTGGAAGAGAATTTTGAGTTGAACCCAAAGCTTCCGTTACCGCGGGGTCAGTCGTCTCAACGGTTTGTTCGTTTGACACGGCAGGTGATTCGGAAGTTTGAGTGGATGATTCTGTAGCTTGAGTACTTGATTCTGGTGGGTTTTGAGTATTTGCTTCAGTAGCTTGAACGTTTAATTCAGAATTTTGGGGGTTTTGGGCGGCCTGTTCAGTTGAGGTTTGAGCAGGCTGTTCAGTTGGACTTTGAGAAACTTGTTCTGTTGGACTCTGAGCATCTTGCTCAGTTGTGCTCTGAGAAATCTGCTCGGTTGAACCTTGAGCAGGTTGTTCGCTAGAACTTTGAACAACCTGCTCGGTTGTACTCTGAACAATTTGCTCTGTCGAACTTTGGGCAGGTTGTTCGCTTGAACTTTGAACAGCCTGCTCGGTTGTACTCTGAACAACTTGCTCCGTTGAACTTTGAGCAGGTTGATCACTTGAACTTTCAACAGGTTGCTCGCTTGAACTTTGAACAATCTGCTCGGTTGTACTCTGAATAATTTGCCCAGTTGAACTTTGAGCAGGTTGTTCGCTTGCACTTTGAGCAGGTTGTTCGCTTGCACTTTGAGCAGGTTGTTCGCTTGCACTTTGAACAGGTTGTTCGCTTGCACTTTGAGCAGGTTGTTCGCTTGAACTTTGAACAACCTGCTCGGTTGTACTCTGAACAGTTTTCTCCGTTGAAGTTTGAGCAGGTTGTTCGCTTGTACTTTGAGCCGATTGTTCGCTTGAACTTTGAACAACCTGCTCAGTTGAACTTTGCATAACTACCTCAGTTGAACTTTGAGAAACCTGCTCTGTAGAACTCTGAACAACTTGCCCGCTTGAACTTTGAACAACTGCTTCTGTTGTTACCGCATCAGCTGCTTGCAATGGGGAACTAGATTCTACCTTCTGCGTAGTAGATTCAACTTCCGACATTGGAGCAGACTGAGTGCTTGTTGCAGGTGTAGTTGATTCTACTAGTTTTTGATTTATTGGCTGCGTAGTAGATTCAACGGCTTGAGTGTTTGGTTTTTCAGAGCTTTCCGTAATCGGAGCTTCTGTTTTAACGGCTTCGGTTGTTTGAGGTTCTGATTGCACAGTTTGAGAGCTAGACTCCGTGCTGCTTTCGGTTGTCGGATTAATCAAGTTCTCAGTTACATTACCAGCCACACTTTTCGTTTGGAAAACTTCCGATTTGCTGAGACTAGCAATGTTGGGTGCTTTAGTTATACCCTCGCTAAAACTAGATGCTGTGGTGTATGTCATGGCGTTTAAATAATTTAGTGTTGCAAGAAAGTCTGATATCGATATGGTTTCGGTGAATTTGCCTAAATTAGCTATTGTAGCGGGTAAGGGAGTGGTATTAACTGTTGAAGAATCAACGTTTGATGTGTCTATAGTATTTGAAACTATGGAAACAGTACTAGCTTCAGTTATACTTTCAGTGGTACTTTCAGAGGTACTTTCAGAAGTATTTTCAGAAGTATTTTCAGAGGTACTTTCGGAGGTACTTTCAGAAGTATTTTCAGAAGTACTTTCAGAAGTTACTGGTGTAGGTTTGGAGGGGGTAGTCGCTTCTATGTTCTCACTATCGATTGAATTACCGCTAATATTGATTACTTCAGCGTCGGGATTTACGGAAGAAGTTGAAGAAGAAGTTGATGAAGAAGTAGATGAAGCAGAAGTAGTGGAAGACGAAGATTCAGTAGAAGAAAAAGTGGTTTTCGGTGTAACTACAACTAACTCAGTACTGGGTGAGGGTGAGATTGATTTCAAGATAGCTAACAGTTGGGAAATAGTGCGTTGTTGGTCAGTTTGTTCGTTTGAAAGTTCCTCAATCACCCCTAAGGTGTTCGTGATGGTGGAAGATGGGGTGCGAGCAGTTGAAGATACGGTTGAGATACCTACTGTTGGCGATGACGTAGATTGAATGGCGTTTATAGAACTCAAAATTCTCTCAATTATGGTGGTTGGTTTTTCAGTGGTTGCGGTCAGAATGTCTTTCGTCTGGTCAGTCGTTTGTTTGGTCTGATCTTTTTTGCTCGGTATTTTAAATATGGCAGTTTCTTTAGTCGGTCCGTCCGCGGTCTCGTCCGAGGTTTTGTTCGGAGCAACGGTTGAAGAAATCGCCGTAATCGAGTAAATGATTCGCTCTATAATAGACACCGGTTGTTTATCAGCTGGTCTCGCCGGTGGTGCCCCAGTAGAGACCTTTAGAAATGGAAAAACTTACACAAAATCACGCAACATTTCTTTGAGTGTTTACCAATGAAGCGGGAAGTAAATTTTCTGGTGTGTTCGAGGGGGTTAACAATTCTCCATTAATCAAATTATCCGAGGGTATGGTGTTTACAGGTTCGTCTATAGATATTATTTCCATTCCGTCTTCTATCCTTTGCTTCACCTGCAACACCATTCCAAAGATTTTCTTCTCATTACGGCTTGAGTTGTTATCTTATTACATTTTTATTGGTTGCTGCGAATATTATTGAAATTTCTTTTTTTTTTCAGTTAATCAAAGGTTAATCGCCTGCAGCTGGTGTATTTACAACCGAAAAGGGTAAGTAAAAAAATAACAAAAGTATCGGGGAGATTTGCGATTTATTTGTGCAAGATTAAAGAAAAAAAATAAAATAGTACACCTCCTATACATTATAACTTAAAAGTACATTATTTATTATTAATATGGTGCATTAGGTTATTGTTTTTTATATTTATACTATTTCATTACTGGCTATTGAAAACTGGACAATTAATTATGTTTATGAAGGAATTATGGCGAATTTATAAATTACACTGGTCTAGTAAATAATGCCGATAAATAATCTGATATGTATAAGAACAATTAGTATCTGTTCATTTTAACTTATTCATGAATTTCTTCTATTGTCTAATCAATTTTGGTTTAATAATTTTTATTCATATCATTAAAACGAACAGATGGAATTAATACCCGTTTGGTAGTTTTTGGAGACCAATATTAATAATGTATCACAGATATAATTAAAGTCTTTGACATACTGCAAGGAAATTACAGATTAATAAGCTATACGAATACTGATAATAACGTCACGTTCTGGAATATTTCTCCAATGTTAGCAAATAATTCTAACGGTTTTCTACCAGAACTCCAGAAGAGAAGGTGGTCCAAAGTTTAATAAAACATACAATACCTATTGAGGTCTGTTATACACATGATGTTTTGGAGCAATTTATCGCATATTTGTTTTATATGGCCCTACACTTTAATTTGAATAATTATCTTATTTGTTTCCGATAAATTCCTTCAACAATTCAAAATCAAGAAGGTAAAATTTTCTTGTGAAAATCACGTCAAGTCAGCACAAAAGGAAATTATTGCGAGGATAGGAGCGTTTTAAAGGGACGGATGCACGAATTAATAACAAAGCAGTTTAATAGCTGAATTTATGCGTCTAATTTACTTAAACTGATTTTTTTCTGAATCTGATTTTCTAAATTCTAAAGCCTTCATTTCCTTCGAAACCAGAACCTTTTAAGTACAAGTTTGTGTTATCATTTTTTTCTGAGAACAACCCTATGGCGACATAGACAAAGATGACATAGCGACATCTCTGTTTTTTTTAAATCATATAGGACTTTTACTGCTTTCAAAAATAACATTAGCCAAAATAAGTTTTCAAATTTGCAAAACATACAAATTATAGAAGATATACTGTAAATGAATTTGTTTTTGTTTTCATCAAAAAAAGCTGTTTATATGTGTTCAATTTAAAAATATGAAAAAGTGAATATATCTTTGACTGATATTTATATTTTTAAGTTTTATTATATTTTTTTTAACTATGCAGGACAGCTTTTAGTTTATTTTTCCTCATCTTTTTTTTCATATAATTAAAAATAAAATAATAAATTTTGCATAGAATTGAAAATAATAATAATATAACCTGTATATTCCCAAGACCCATTTCCAATTAAGAAAATATTTTTGTAAAATTTTGATATAAATAATTTTTGATTTAATGAAAAATAGAGCTGTGGGTAAAAAACTACATGAAAATTCATACAAATTCACACTTTGATTTTCTCATCAATTCAAGCAGTAAGTTTTGTTGATTTCCCAAATTCTGAATTCTTTTAATTTACTGTTTTGTTATTAATTAGAACAGCGATACATTGCTCCTAAAAAACCTGTAAGTTAATTCTAAAAGCAAATTTACTCTAAAGCAAAAAATAGGAAAATACTCACATGTATTTTTGGTTCCTATTCGTTTGTCAACAGACACATAAGCTTTTTTATATCACCTTATTGAAAACTACCTTCTATAAAATTAACGTAAACGAATAAATAAAAATTATGCCATAATTCCCGTAAAGCACCGTGACAATTTCTAAACACATATAGCAAAACAGCAGAATCGCAACTAAGCCAGTGTGTTTAGTATAAATATCTTTTTCTTATTTTTACATACATGTGTCTTAACCTAGAGATTTAAAACAAAAAAAAAATCCTACACCAGTTTTCGCGTGATAAAAAACATGTAAAGCTAGCTGCCAAGAACAAAAAAAAAGAAGCGCTATACAGAGGTAGGAGAAGCATAATATTGAAGAAGAGCAGTGGGTTGTCCTTTCAGTTTACCCGATTGAAAGACGAGTGTTGTGCCTCTGACCAGTCAAAGTCCTTTGAGAAGAAGACAAAATTAAATTTTGTATAATAAAATGAAGAAGAAAATTAAACGTTCAGTAGTCTCAGTGCAAAGTGTCTCTTTACAGTCATCTGTACGTCGGTCGGTCAGTCGGTGTACTATTTTATTTCGTAAGGAAATTTAAATTTCAAATTCAATTTATAGTCTTTGGAATGGAAGAAGATAATTCAAATCTACTTACGTAACTTGGAGTTACTGTCGGTACTGTAGGAATGTACACAGGTGCGGTTGTCGGTCTAGTAGAACCCGACCTGCTAATGATGTCACTTCGATATCTTGCGCTGTAACGATTCTTCTTTTTGCCACTAGATGGAAGTTGCTATAAGAATATATGGGCAAACAATTTAAATCATCAACTCTTCAAGAACTGCAAAAATTAAAATTACTATTTTTTTCTCACCTGCTGATTGGCAGCATCAACCTTCCTCTCTTTCTTCTTCCCATTTCCTTTTCTGCTACTATACAGTCCTCTGGGCGTCTTTGCAGTGCCCTTCGACCTAGGAGTGGTCGAAGAAGCACTCTCTTGCAGCAAATTCGGAGGTATTGCTTCGGTGGTACTGGACGCCACGAATCTCGCATGGTACTTGGGTTGTGATTGTACGGATTGCGAAATTTCGGTTACCACGGAAACTTGAGAAGGTGCCACAGTCGATCTAGCAGGCTTCGTCTTTCTTCCGTTCGCAACAGGTCGCTTCGAAAGTTTCGCAGTAGATTGGTTGTTATCTTCGAATTGTGGAGGTTTCGTTGCCAACGAGAACTTCCTACGGGTTCCTCTGGTTGTAGACACAGTAGATGAAGGTACGATGTTGTTATCATCTTCGTTTACCTGCTATGGACATATTGTAATTAATAGATTATAGTGGAAATCACCACACCTCAAAACACTTTTTTTGCTTATAACTTCTAAATTGTTCAGATTCCTGCTATTGTTTATATCGTAGCAGTTGGTTTACCATATTGGGCCTTTTTTTCTAATAATTGCCGATGTACATATACTGTAATAACCATTATTTACGTAATAACTTTTACCATCTAATCATTGCACTTCAATGTTAACTTACTTTAGACCTAGATCTAACGATCTCTGAAACAGTGGGTGCACTTGTGCTGGTTGTGGTGGTACTCGAGATGGAGGTGAATCTTTGCACAGTCACGACTTTTCCAGTCTTCGTAGCCTTCTTCGTGCCCGACTCTTCAACTGATAGCGGCCTTGAACTCTGCGAATAGGTCATTGTTAATGCCATCTATTGTTGCCGACCAGGCGTAATTGAATGTAACGATAATAGCACAATGGTTCTTCTCTTACCTGTTTATCCTCTTTAGCTTTGGCCTGGAGTAAAGCCTTAAACGGTTCGGGGTAGTTGTCGTTTGCGTCAACGTCCTCGTCGGAGGAGTTCAAACTTTTTGCGAGCTCATCTTTCTTCTGCCCCCTCGACAATGCTTTAGTCGAATTCGTGTTTGCTTTGCCATCCTTGGTCTTTTTGCGTTTCCTGAGGATTGGTCGGACCACCCGTCTGGTGGACACCACTTCAGATATTTTGGTTTCGACCGTGGCCTTCACGATCGGTTTTGAAGTGTGCACTTCAATTTTTTCTTTGATTTGCGGTTTCACCACAGTGACAATTTCGTTGCTGCTCTTGCCTTTTACTTCGTTGGCACTTAATGACTCCCTTGAGTTTGCTTTCTTCACGATTGGTTCCACTGTTTTAGCCTCGCTCTCAAATAATGGCAGGACTTCCAACTTTTGTTCATCTATTATGGGCGGTACAAATCTAGATCTTTGTCTGGATTTTAAGGATGCCTTTCTTTCGGACGATGTAGTAGATTCAGTTTTCTTTTCCACTGGGTTAACCTTTGTGTGTGCTCTCCCTCTAGAATTTCTAGGAAGAGTTACAGTTGCAGAGGTGACTTCTGGTGGTGAAGGATTGCGTTGATTATTAGTTCTTCTTAAATTTCTTTCAGTTGTTGTGCTAGTTGTACTGGTAGACGATGAAGTCGTAGTGTTTTCTGCAGTTTTCTTTTCTTCTGTTTTCCTGGGAGGTATTGGAGAATTCGAGGATTCAACTTTTCTTCTACGCGAATTCGTTTTTGATACTTCAGAAGCATCGACGCTTTTTTGTTGCCCCCTTGATGCCCTTCCGCGATATGGAACTCGTTGTACTTCTTCAGGTTTCACAACAATCTGGGCTGCTCTAGGTCTAACGGTAAACGCTTTGTTTTCGCTCTGGACTGGGACGTTGTCCACTAAAGGATAACTTACTTTCCTACCCGTCCTCGATCTTCCCGAAACTTCCTGGCTGTTTTCTCCAAGAACAGATGGTCCTCTACTTCTGGAGGCAACCGAAGTGTTTTCTTCGCTGCTATCTATTCTTCTTCTGGAGGTTCTCACTCTAGTTGCCCTCGGAAGGGGTATTTCAGCAGATTCCCTGCTAGTAGCTCTACTTCTAGAAGGTATCTCGGCTGATTCGGTGCTGGTTGGTTTAGTTTTAGATCTAGTTCGCTGGAAGTGCGTTTCTTCTGCAGAACTTGCTTGTGTTGGTGTAGCTGGCCTTGCCTTCCCTCTACTCCTAACCCTGGACGTCGTTTCTTCACTTGACGATGTCGCTTGTTGTGTCTGCGGTCTTGTTCTCGAAACTCTGCTAACCCTGCTAACTTGCGGTTTAACCTCTTTCTTCACTTCATTCTCCGTGGAGGACACATCGGACGAAGTGGTGCTCTCAGGTAACTGAGAAGAAGAAGAACTTACGTTGAAGTCTTCGTCTACGTCTTTACTTAAGGTTAAGGTTTCCTCGTTCAATGAAATTTTCTCTTCGCTGACCGTTTCTTCTTTAACGTTATTCTTGGATTTCTTCACCTCTTTCTTTTCCACCGTTTCCTCCACCAGCTCCTTCTTCTTCTCAACTATCTTTTCAGTGGTCGATTTGGTGAAATGAGGTGAGGAACTGGTGAATAGCGCTTCGAGTGTCACTCGGTCGTCAGGTCTTGGGAAGGGTTCGAAGAACGGTTTCTTCGGCGCGTTTGCCGCTTCGAATCTGGTCTCGGTGATGACCCTGGTTTTATGGACCTTTCTGAAATTTTTGTCGGGGATGTCTTCCACGACCTCTTCCACTTCGTACGGAGCGTTCTTCGCAGTCGTTACTGTGACTTTTCGAACGGCCACGGCGGACCTCGACTCCACTTTTGATTCCTGCCTCGGCTCGAATCTCGACTCAGGTCTTATTGCTCTAGATGGAATATCTGCTAATTCTGCGTCTACATCGATGGGTAGCGCGAAACGTACTCTCCCTCTTACTCTTCTTGGCTGACTGGGTGAGTCTGTTTCTGCACTCTGGAATAAGAAAAAAAGAAATGATAGAAGAGACAGGACTTTGCTGACAAAACTTTCTTTGTCAGAAATAGTAAAGTACTAGTAATAATAAGTACAGGTAAGAGAAAGAAAAAGATTTGCGGTGGACACGTCATGCGAATGATAGAAAAGGGTTTACTGAATGCCTGTTTGAAGGTTGAAAACAGAAAAAATACTATTCCTCTTTATTATTTCATGGTATTTTATAAAATTTCCTTACAAACATCACACCCTGAATACCACTTTCATTAGAGCGCTATTATTGGCAAATTGTTTCGTTGTATCATTTAGTTGTGTATCTGATAGAGGCATTATACCTTAAATACGTTCTCTAGCGACCTTGTCCAAAGAACAAACCGGTAACAGTCTGAGGCCAATCCATATTATTGCTAGAGTATTTCACTTATCGAAACGAAGTGAAAGGCACGCAGATACCTACTATAAATTTTTACTGTTGTACAGAAACTGTTTAAACGATATCCGTTTATGCTTGTTGCAGACTCCTCTTGTGTTGAGAAAAAAAGCAATTCTCATTGCACAACGTACTTTCTATTGCATAAAGTCGCTATTCCGATTTTTATTAGTAGCCTCTCGCAAAAATGTGCGCTCCGATTTTAGATTGCTTTCTCTTGTCTTTGCGGCATAAGCCAACGCCCATGTTATGGTTGCAGAAACGTAATACCCATTCATGTCGTTGCGTTGGAGAATGGATAGTCACGAATATATTTTCCATATTAGGAGTAAGCTACAGTTACTTTTTTGATTTTACAGCCTTAAGCCAGGAGATTCTAAAATAGACAAGAAAATTGGTAAAAACCTGGAAAAAATTGTTTTATAATAAGCATTTTCAACTAATTGAGTATTTTCAGTGTATTTTATCTTCTTATTTATATCCCAATTTCACGACAACAAAGCGATCAATCATACGATTGTCGTTTGCGGTTGCAATTAATTTAGTTGCAGATTGAAAGATAATTACCTCAATTGTGTTAAAACAATTAAGAATCCATAAATATTTATTACAAATGTTCAGTGTAGAATTGATAACATATATATTTTCACATTACTGATCCTAAATCAGTATTTATTGTTTCAATTCTGCTGGTATCCTTTTATAATACAGCCATTCGATTTTGTAGATGTTATTAACTTACAATATTAATTACAAAATCTAGCTATTGGCATTTAACAAGAATCTTCACTGCAGCAATTTCAGTATACATTACACACGAAAATGATCATTAAAATTTTAACAGTCGTTAAAAGTCTGTTATTAATGCAAGGAAAATAAGGTAAAATATTGTTTTGATTTAAAACCATTTACAGTTATTATTAGTTACCCAATGCTGATTACAAAAAAAGCTTACAATTTTTACACAATTTTTGTATTCAAACTCTTCAAAGGATCAAAGAGCCCTTCAAAGTTACACTAGCCTCTAAAAACTGTTCAACTTGTTTTAATGGTCAATTAATCAGGAATGATCCAGTAAACAAAACCCACCACGTATTTTCCTTAAAAACTTATTTGCTACTAGTTTTGGTCAACCGTTTTTTTTTAAATTCTAAAATGTAAACTTGCAGAATGTAGATACATCATTTGAAAATGCATCTGTCATGGAATAGTAAATAAAGGGAAAAGTATACGCATTCCTTTCAATTATTAGTGCATTATGATAATGCTATGGCACACAACTAACTTTCACTGACAGCAAACAAAAATTGTGAAAATTTCCATACTTACTGATTATTACTTCTAAAACTTACTTCGAAAACATAAAATATGTATCAGAAAACTTTTTGTGCCGACCGCATTGGTCTTAATACCTTTAATACTAAAACATGTGCCTTTCACTAATAAATTAAGCTATGTTGAGTACTCGAATCTTACGTAAGTGCAAATAATGGTATATTATAAATTCTTGTAAGTAATAACCGGTTTAGTTTACCAGTTACGTCAATTGAAACAAAAATTAGGTATGTTGAATTTTCTGCCTTCACTGAAAATGGAGGAAAATCGATTGAAAATTAACGATTATTTATAGCGTTGATAAAAGTAACAATAATAATAACGGTGTGCAAATATTTGAATAAATTTACATTATGATTGGTAACGGTACTACACCATATTTTGCACTTTTATGTAGTATCTACTCCGATGCCACTAAGCTTGTTTGAAGACTTACATAACTTTAAACTGGTGTATGAGGTCAAAGAAAGTTGTAGTACTATTAAAACGGTAGAATATTGCCAGGAATACCTTTCGATTTTAGAACCTTTTACCTTGTAAATTTCTTATGCAGCGATGCGCAATACTCTCAACTTTCCATTGCACTTTTTACCTACTCCAAGATTCAAAATATAGTCTTACGTCTTATATGAAGTAGAAACGTGCCATAATGTCCTGTTTCAGAGGAGATGCATTAACCTTTTCACTGGGGTTTCTCTAAGCCTGGTGTGGAGATAATGATCGCTCTTTTCAACTCTGACAAGATGTTGCTATGTGCACAGTATTTTCTGCGAATTGTCATTGGTAATTTTGTATTGTTTTTTACTCTGCAGCTGGTACCACACCCAAGTTAAACATAACATCTTGTTAACATTTTAGTCAAGGATTTAAACCAGTTCTTAAAACGTATGTGAAATGTCGTTGATCTGTGGTCTTGTTTCGGCCATAAAGATCAAGGTTTTACCTTTGGTATACTTGATTACTTCTTTATGCCAACAGCTAAACAAAAGCAAAACAATATGTGTAGGTAGCAATTACAGCAATGAAGTATGTCGCAATGTCTGCACGTACAGTCATTGCTTTGCTGAAACTGCAACTGAGTCAATAGCAAACTGCAGGATTTTTTTTTCAAAATCGTTAAATCATTACAGGCTTTCTACAGGAAATATTACACTAATTTTGCAAAACAATTTAAGCAACTAACGTATCTGTTGTGTCAGAAAAACGGCAGAAACGAACATTGCACAAGCTTTAATTTCTACCGCATGCTCTTTTAGGCGTGTTTAAG
Source organism: Diorygopyx duplodentatus (assembly GCA_033557515.1). Taxonomy (NCBI): domain Eukaryota; kingdom Metazoa; phylum Arthropoda; class Insecta; order Coleoptera; family Scarabaeidae; genus Diorygopyx; species Diorygopyx duplodentatus. Next base: position 24,396 of record JAWQRJ010000178.1, read on the forward strand.
TAAATTAGTATTTTCTCAATACAATTTCGTTATACGCCTGCCATTTGTATTAGCAATTAATTCAAAATGATACGGCACACGCAATACGGACATACATATTTATAACTGTCTTAAATTGTTGAAATGCTAAATTAGATTCTGTAGATATAATAGTTTATTGTAGGTATAGCGATTAATAAAAATAAAAATAGAATTAGTTTTACTTATTTATAGCTTGAAAGTAAAGTAAAACTGACTGGGTGTGGATCAGTCACACGATTTTCTCTCACTTAACCCCCCGATTATGAAACGGTGCGACTTTGGGACAATGTATGTTGAATAAAATCGACCACAAATCGATAAGGAATTTAATAAACGGGTGCGTTCTGAAAAGCACTGCGGACCACAGTAAATTCGGCACGCCAAAGATGGCGCTAGCAGTCCATAAAAAAATCAAATAAATTCTTAGATCTTTTAGCATTTTCATGTACATACTTAATCATGTACATACATGTCTAATTAACGAACAATATACTAGTGTATATTGTAAAGTATTTCCACATATAATAAACAAAAAAAGTACATTAAAAAATCTGAATTTAAACTTGAAAACAACATTTTTACACTGTTTTTTAGTTCTCTTTTTTTAAAGTTTTCTTTTGTATATAGAGAAGCAGAAAAAGTAGTTAATAACATGAAATATAGATCATGTATTTTGATGCAATTAACAATAAATAGAAAAGATTTGAATTATTTTTGTTAATTTTAGTGACTGGAAAATTTTAGTTCGTTGTTTTGAATAAATTTTAATTTCCTTTGATATCATCAGAAATTGCAAAGAAAATATTTATGCAAAAATGAAATATCACACTATTCATTGACTACAACTATTAAACAACAAAAAGCATAAAATTTTACATAATTCATTTAAGTCAAATTTTTTTGGTTGATTGTTGAATCCCGATTACCTAAAACCTTAAATCAATTGGAGAAACGAAACTCAAACTATGTTGGACTCTGGATGCAGAGGGATTTGCAGACAACAAAACTGAATGAGAAATGCCCTTTTGGCTACTACGGATGGATGGGTTGACGGAGGTGGAGTTGTTCCAGGT
>JAWQRJ010000179.1:0-25467 GCA_033557515.1 Diorygopyx duplodentatus
TTTTGTCTTTTAGCGACAAACGTTTTCTTTTTAGCGACATACTTAATTAAGAACCTTTCGAATACGGAGACAACTTTAAACTAATCGAGTAACCGAAAGAACCTTTCGAAGACGACCGAATAATACCAGCCGATATCGGCAGGTAAATTTCTGTGTAGATAGGTCGTAAAATTTTGGTTTTATTATTTGGCCGAGGTCGTTTTATGAGGGTGGCCGTAAATAACAGGTTTTCGTATATGGGATTACAGTGGATTCGGGGAACTTTGAAACTGTCCGTTACGTCAGGTAGCCGCTTTAGACAGGTGGCCATTAACACAGGTTTCACTGTAATACAAAATCATCTAGTTGGCAAAGGAAATGTATTACTAAAGTACTTAAAGTATAACAAAAGTTGTTTATTTAATTAGTTTTCCTCAAAATATGCAACCTTTCATGGTGATTTTTCACTTAACAATCTGTGTTTACATATCATGAGATTTTTGTGTTGTACATCTTTCGATTTGAATTGTTATATCACGAGTGATGGAGAATACTGAACTAAATTACTAGGCTTACATTCTCTAGTTTAGATGTCGGAATTATTTTAATACTTTCATCCTAAAATGCTGTTTAGAGATTACTCGTTATTATCTTCGATCCTTTTTTTATTAATGCACATCTTTGTAACGTAATTATATTCAGCAAAATGTGGGTAATAAATATCAAAAAATATCAAAGAAATGTAAGGTGCATTAAAAATATATGTTTATTTTCATTTCTTGTTAAAATTGATCAAAAAATAATACATAACATAATTGATTATTAAATTTTATGTGCAACAAAAAGTGGAAAACTGGCTATTATCATTTTAATCATAACAAGCTTTTTATGACCAAATGACATATTTCGATTTTATTTATTTTTTCAAGAATTTAAAGTTCGATAAATAAACAAGTAAGTAATCAGAAATGAATATCTGACCAATAAAAAGCCAAATATGTTTTCTTACTATCTAAATATGCATTATATTTGTAAATAATAAAAAATATATCGTATTCGGGAAAATGTGAAGTACATAAATTTTGCACTTTTATATTAATTGTGGTTCTGAAAAGTGTAAAATAAAATTCCAGAATTTATGTTTAACATCTGTAGAACAACAAATCCTACTTTTTTTTGTTAATACATTCAATATACTTGTACAATGTCGGTTGCTAACTTTAAATAGAATCAATTAAACTAAATGCTTTAAATTTACAATAGAACTAATTTGTAGTTATAGGCAGCATTTTTTTAAATAAATAATAGGGGACTTACTCTTTTCAGTTTTAATAAATAAATTATTACACAGTAACTCTAAATAGTTTATTCATTGCCTTTAATTATTTTCCAACTGACATCAATTATAAAATATGTTTTATATTTTAGTTTTATTCAAATAAGGTTTTAGTTTATAAATTAAGGTTAATTCAGGTAATTCAATTAAGGTTTTCTTGTAGTAAAACGTTTAAATATTTCAGAAATTGATTACTGAAAGTAAATGTCTAAATTGATACTTAGAAACAGATAAGAGTCAATAAATAAGCATGGCGTAGGTATCAAATTTCAAATACTTGTCTCTCCCGTTACAGTTAAATGTCACAGACGTTGTCATATCCAGAATTTTTGTTAAGTTAAATATGGGTAAAAATCTTTTGTTTTATAAAAAAAATTAATGCCCTTCCATATCTGTAGAAATCAAGAAATAATATAAATTTCCAATGTTCAAAGAATTAATAAATTATAGAGCTGCAAACATTGCCACTATTACAAGATAATTTTTTTTAGCAGGTGACGCCTTTCAAAAACAAATCTGAAATGCCATCCAAAAGTTTTTAATCCTTTTAGTATCTTACAATTAGAATTTTAAAGTGGTACTACGTATTAAAATTTAATTCTCTAAATTTTTCAAAAGTTCGAGATATATAAAATAAATTTTAAACACGATCATTTTGAAATTAGTTACGAACATCCTATGGCTGATACATTTAGAAGACTTTGTACTTAATTTACTTCGTACGTCTTCACAGCAGACCGTCAGATTTTAGACTTAACTAAATATTAGCTAAATAAATCAACAATAAAATTTAAAACTAATGAGTTTAAAAAGTTTCAAATTGCCAATGCACAGAAATGAAGGGTCAGTTAAGTTGAATTAAATTTTTTTTAAAGATCATATCTAAAACTCATTTATTTAAAAATTTAACAAATCTTACCGTTGCTCAATCAACAAAATTTGAACTTTCTACAGCATAGATTAGTGCATCTGAAACAGTCATAATTTTGTATTTGTCTCTTTTTACCACATTCGGGTGATAATAGCGCTTATGTTGTATTCTCAAGAACGCTTTGTCGGATGTTAACGCGTTTAGTTCTACAGAATTCTTATTTGATTTTACATTTTGCTATATTGAAATCACACAAAGATTATTATTTTATTTTTAAGTAAGAAGACGAAAATAATATAGGCCCTACAATTGCATTAGACAAAGTTGTAGAACTTGCAAAGCAATCGAATTAACAAGAACAAAGTTAGTTTCAATTTTCTTCTATGAAGCATATAAAACAAGTAAACAAGAAGTTTATAACTATTTGTTTTTTTGTCCTGCAATTGTTATTTTAAAGAATAACAATTGTTTTTTTTACAGATTTGAACACAAGTTTTTAACTTACTCTACTACATGTTTTTGTTGCATATTACGCTCAAGTTATGCAACAATTTAAACTAGTGCACCACTTTGGCTTAAATTTGCATTATTTTGATCCATGTTTCAACCTGGTAATTAATTGGGATATTTAGATACAATTTGTACTCTATTGGTTGTTATTGAGACCATCTTTCTAGCAACCTCTAGTACAAATAACCTTGTATTTGAGTTCTTTCCCATGTGTACTTATATTCAAATTACCCAAAAGTTATGTAGTCAAAAACGTTGGAAATTATTCAAAAGTTTAGACAGTACATCAAAATCTTGAATGTTGGCTTTTATTTTATTTTAATTACTATTTATTATTTCTTTTCTACAAAATACTTACCTTGGTTATTCATAATTTAACAATTTTAAAAATCCCTACCTCACATCGATTATGTAACTTAATTTTCAATTCTCTTAGTTTCCACTATCTATGATGGCGAAGAAAAAATATTAGCCTCACACACAACTTATTGCATACTTGGAATTGACACGCAGCTATACACCATTCTAATTGTGATAAAGCTTTGATCAATTATCATAAAATTAACATAGTGTATTTTTTCATGAAAAAACCTCTCGCGTGGAATTATAAACGGCACCTCTCACCTTGACAATGTACCTTCAAAGAGGCTGTTAGTAATTACACTCAGAACGGATCTCCAGCCGTATTTATTATGCATAATTGCGGTTTTAATATGCGGTCACCTTGGCAATAAACTACAACGGTTACTAATTAAAAGATTTACGCAATTGTAAAAGTAAGAGTGAAAGATCGAGAAAAAAGAGCTTAGGGCATTATCATTTGTAGTAAATAGGTTTTAAAATAGCCGGTAGAACAATGTTTTATCTGGTCAATTTGATTCCAGGCCAGTTTTGCCATCGATAGAACCTGGTTATCTTCGTCCCCTTCTACCTCCGGAAGCGCCAACTAAACCCGAGGCGTGGCAAGAGATCCTGAAAGACGTCGAAAGGGTCATCATGCCCGGAGTCACCCATTGGCAATCCCCAAATTTTCACGCTTATTATCCAACGGCCAGTTCGTATCCTTCGATCTGTGGCGACATACTAAGTGGAGCGATAGGTTGCGTCGGATTCAGTTGGGTAATACATTGTTTTTTTTGTTCACACAAATTTCACTCGGACTTTCACTAAACTTGACCTGCGCGCTTCTTTCTTCTTTCAGATGGCGGGCCCGGCTTGCACGGAGCTCGAGGTGGTCATGATGGATTGGCTTGGAAAGTTATTGCACTTGCCCGAAGAGTTCTTGAATTGCTCGGAAGGATCGGGTGGAGGGGTCATACAGGTACGATGACGCAATGACTCGGATTCACTTTCGCTTCCGCTTTCGCCTCGATCATATGACCCGACAAACACTTTAGTAAACAGTTTATTTCCTATAGATTTGTCTGTTCTTTTATGCTTCACATACATTTTTCTTCAATTCAACCGTTGTTTTCAACTGCTCCTCTAGATTTTTCTTAATCTTTAAGAAAGTTTATTCTTGAGTTTAATCTTCTTTAACTTGCTTTATTTAATAAGATGCACTAAGATACCAATTTTCGCCGTGTTTGACCTATGTAAAGACGTTCACAGTTATTACAGGTGATGGAATTCATTTTTGAAGAATCCTTTTGGGTTAGGTGAGAGAAAGTTGTGTGAGTGATCCACACCCACTCAGTAGTATAAATTTTTGAAATGTGTCAAGGATTTTTTGGACATCTTCATTTTATGTAACATGTCGTGTCTATCTACTAGACAATAGTAGGTAATACTACTAAGTAATGCTACTAAATTAGCTAATCTTGTTTATTTGTTTGTCCACACCGTCTGGGAAACGACCCTAACCGCATTTTTCTAAATGATTACTTAAAACGCCATAATTTAATACTGGAGGAGTGTCCTATGGTAATATGGCGAAAAGTTGCTTTCAATTGTCTATAAGTTGTGATCGTTTGTTTATAGACTTATCTATTCTATTTTACTAATCTTTTGTCATAACTTCTCATAAAGTAATTATAATGTTCGTTGCTTCGATCCATTTCTGGAACTTTCACTCAAAAAATGTTCGCTTGGAATGTTTCTTTTAAAAAATAGGAACTTGGAGTTTTTATGTATGCTTATGTATGTTTCTTCAATTTTCTTCACTGCGTCATATATAATTATAAAACAATCTCCATTTTATCTTCTGTTATATAATATCTTTTGCCATGCCATATCTTCTTCCATGCCATATCTTCTTCATATTCCTTATTTTCCTAAACCTTTCCTCATCTTTTCCTCAGTTCATCCAATGCTTTCATCAAGCCAACGATACGATGATTTCAGTTTACAATTCTCCTTTGTAGGGTTCGGCAAGCGAGGCGACCTTCATAGCACTATTGGCAGTCAAACAGCGTATGGTGAACGAGATCAGAGATGCGGATCCCAGCATACCGGAGGACGAGATAAAGTCGAAGCTTGTCGCTTATTCTTCGGACCAATCGAATTCGTCCGTCGAAAAGGCCGGATTGATCGGTTCGATGAGGATGCGCCTTCTCGAGAGCAACCAGGACGGTCAGCTGGAAGCCAAAACCCTGCGGGATGCCGTCAGGGAGGACAGGGAAGTCGGCCTGATTCCCTGCTTCGTTCTGGCCACGCTGGGCACAACGGGCACGTGCGCCTTCGACGACCTGCAAGAGCTCGGTCCGGTTTGCGTGGAAGAAAACCTTTGGTTGCACGTGGACGCGGCGTACGCCGGAAGCGCCTTCATCTGCCCGGAGTACCGTCATCTTATGAAGGGCGTCGAGTACGCGGACTCCTTCAATTTTAACCCTCACAAGTGGATGTTGGTCAATTTCGACTGTTCGGCGATGTGGGTGAAGGATTCGCGTCATCTGCACAACGCGTTCAGCGTCGACAGGATCTACTTGAAGCACAACAAAGTGAGCTCTCTGCCCGACTACAGACACTGGCAGGTGCCGCTGGGAAGAAGGTTCCGCGCTTTGAAGCTTTGGTTCGTCCTGAGGTGTTATGGAGTGGAGGGCATTCAGAAGCACATTCGCCATCAGATTGCTTTAGCCGATCATTTTAAGAACCTGGTGGAATCCGATTCGAGGTTCGAGGTGTGCACGTGTAGTTTGGGATTAGTTACCTTCAGGTTAAAAGGGGACGACTCCCTGACTCAACGGTTACTAGACGAGCTGACTGCGAAAAAGGAGTTATATGCAGTGCCTTGTCGTTACAGAGGGGCATACGTCATTCGTTTTGCGATCGGTGGTAAGTCGAGCGAAGTTAACGACATCAACTGGGCATGGAGAATGATTTGTGCCGAATCAGATAGTTTGGTTGGTCCCAAAACGGAAAAAATTGAAATCATCGATCCTATTATTAACGAGAAAGCTAAATTTGATGCTATTAATATAACGACGAACGCAGAATGTGTAGAGAAATCTAAATGATGAACAGTGTTTGTTTTAGTATTATTTTTTTTAGTTTGCACTATTTTTTTTAGATAGTAATATATTTGGTATTACCGTAGAGTAGTTTCTATACAAAGTGTATTATTTATGTAAATAAAATTAGAATAAATACTTTTAATGTACTGTTATTTGTTTAATTTTATTCCCAAGGTTTTTATTGCATAAGATGTTTGGTGACCTTCAGATATGGTAAGTAATTTTAATTGATAGACTAATCTTTCAACAATTTTTTCTTCGTGAGTTCACGTATAATTTCTTCACTATTTATAGCTCACTATTTATAGAATGGTGATCCATTAAATCCATTAAAATTTTAAGAAGAATACGTATTTATCAGTTTTTAGCAGGGTTCCCTCATTGTTAAACCATTTTCCAATATCACATATCTTTCATAAGTTTATAAGAAGAAAAGTATCCTTAAAATTCAAACTAAGTAAGAGACAATCGTGTGATGATTTGTACCAGATGTTTTCTAGTGTAATTATTTTTTTTGCAATTCAAATCAGTAATTTTAGAATGGAATATTAGATTGAAGAGAAAACGTTTATAGTGCCTTACTTGAGGAGTGATAATCACGAGAATAGTAATTGGATTTACACTCCAGTCAGTCAGTATATGAAGGAAAGAGTGTGTTCAGAAATAATCGTCAACATTTCGAGCACCAATTATAATTTTACTTTATATTTAAAAGTGTTTTAAGCAAATGACAACTGAATCATTCATTTTGAATCATGTGTGTAAAAAACAAGTCAGTCATTGCATATCTGTTAGAACTAACTAACGGTAAGACGATTTATTATGCAGAGGTACTAGAAAAATCCTCCCATAAGAAAGATGGCAATTGAAATAATACAAAATTGTATAAAGAAAATTTTCAAAAATATTGGCGGAATACTACTTTTAATTGTTTGTTTTTAAATTTTCATTCTTAAGTTTGTAGATTGGAAGACTTTGGTAAGCAGTTTTGTCCACCCCTACCTGAATTAAAATAAACAAAAAGTATAAGGAAGAAGTACCGATTTTTATTTTGGGGAACAAGCATTGATGGCTTTATTCTTTAGATACTGTACTATTATCTCCGGAGTTAATGCACGAAAAAATGAAAAAAGCTTGTTAAAACCGGCACTTATTCCCTAATAAAGTTATAAGGAATGATAAGGAAGATTGTTTCAATTTTAACATATACATAATATTTTAAAATAAATAAAATACAGCAAATTATCGTCAGAAAACCATGGGGCTATCTCTCATATTTCATATTCTTTCTAACATATCTACTGACAGTAAACATCTACTTTTTGATGGTTGACTGTTCCACTTACCACTTTAAAATTTATATTTTCTAATTTTAAGTTCTGCTTTCCTTTCTGCTAATATCTCTCACGTCTCAATGTTTTTCAATGAATAGTATTGCAGCTTATTCTCCCGCATAACATTTATTATTTAAATATAAACATAAAAGGAATACATATTTTATTATTATTAATGTAAATGTATTTATACTATAATTATGCCTATTACGTTTGGTATGGCGAGAAACGAAGAAAATAACTCCTTTCTAATCCATCTTCTGTTGTCATTACCAATGAAAAATTTTTGGGTTTGCTATTAAGTAATGTTATAGGCACTTTTTCGAATCCGGCATCGCATTCCTGATCGATAGTGATCGTTTCTGGAAGAACGACGTCGCTGGAACTATACGTTAGTTTGTAGGTCGTCGGTAGGCAACTCGTCAGCTTCATTGTTGTCGTTCTGAGAACCACTTGACTGTCAGCAAGCAGTCTGGAAGCGAATTTCATACCGAGAGTTGTATCTGTAATATGTTTAGGGATGTAACAGCAGTTAATAGGTACTGTATGATCAAAAATGGTTCTTTAGTAAGCTGTGGAAACTAAATGTTTTTTTCGCATATAGATCAAAATCAATAGTGGAATACGAATTTGGACAAAAGGAACATCCTGCATGTTATCAATGATGCCGAATATTAAGAAAATGTAATTTGTTGACAATAACAGAAATCATCTGATAATGGTTGCAATCAGTGGTAACATTTTGTTCATGTGTAAAAATGTAAATCACCAGATCACCGGAGACCAGCCAAAAGAAAACTCGGAATTTATTGAAATCTGAAACGAATTATACTAAGAATACGTTTTTTAAAAAATCACAATGGTTTGAGGTGTACTGAATACGAATCCGAAAGCCATATCGGTCACAGAAAGGCGTATCTTCAGGCTCGATCTTTTGATTTAAAACTCGTTTCCACAAGTGGGGAAGCGAATTGTAAATCAAAAGATCTCTGAAGTTGACCTTTTGAGGAACGTTCTCTGAATTTTAAGTGTTAAAACACACCAAGGATGGGGAAACATGTTGTGCGTTTCCACCAAAACGATGTTTTGGCGTGAAAAATTAGCCAACACTGCAAAAATGTGAAGCATTTTTGAAGCAAACCATATATTTGACCAACCTAATACGCATGTATACCCGTTTTCGATTAAGGAATGGCAATCTTACAAACGACTCTTTTCCAGAATTCTCGTTCGCCTCCCTCTGTTATCTCCGAAATCAATCCTCTAACAGCATTCCAAAACATCATATTTTTGTAAGGAATCCTTAAAATCTTCATAGGTTTTTCACGATCGATAACTCTAGGAAGTTTGACTATCAGTACATCTTCTAGCCGTTTTTCAGCAATTTTTAACGAAATCAACACGGAGAAGTCGCCAACTTCGATGTTTTAAAAAAAACAAGTACACGTTCATGTGGATGTTCCTAATGGTGGTTAACATTCCATGGAGTGTACACAAGCCGTTTCTGTCAAAATGGTAACTGTGATCTAATGGGGTGAATCTTCCACTCCTTATTTTGTGCGAATGTTGACGGTAACATATGTCATCCAATTCGGCGACAGATTCGATTGGTTCGTAAGACATTTGCAGTTCGTACGTCGCTTCTTGGTGGTACGGAGATTTTACGATGAAGTTCACGTGATTGCATTCGTACAATTTCGCCGAATACGCTATTTTCGTGTTCATATAGGTTAAGTCTGGTGCCCCTACTAGGTCTAATACTTTATTTCTCGAGTAATGATAACCGTAACATTCACCGGAAAGAAGGAAAGTCACCTTAACGAGTTTGGCGAATTTTGCGTAATACGTTATGTAAATGTTAGACGACGTTTTCGGTTTGATGATATAAATGTCTTTATCCGTTATGTCCCTTTTGTATCGAAATGGATAAACATCGGTTTGTAAGCAATGGAAAAGGTATTGCCGTTAGTTAATTTTAGCACGTATTGTTTTGTTTGCGACAAGCCAGCTTTGAATTCAATTGTTTGCATCGGATACATAGGAGGTAACACGTCGTATAAATAAGCGGAAAGCATCAACAATTGGACTGAGTGCAACTAACGAAGTCTTTTGCAGATATTTTGTATGTGATCGTCAACTTTTGCCAACATCTCAGCAACGAATTGTGGTTGTGATTGGTTTCTTCTATGCTACTTGGAGGTGCGTAAACATGTACGAAGTATGGCTTCAAATAAGGACAATAAATTAATGTGATTACCGTCAAAACTAGTCCATCTTCAAAGCCTTCACCCAGAATGTTCAGTTTTCTGTTCGCATCTGGCCACAACTCGTCTTTGGACGTAATGTAATGATACTCTAACCATCGCATTAAAATGAGTTCTGGCATACTGAAAACATTGGAGAAATTAGCCGAGTTCCCCATCATGTCCGCAAACAGATTAGATGGATGATAGGTCCGCCCAATTGTTCCTTCCATTTTAGAATCAAACTCTATTTTCAGTCAGTTCAGGTAAAGAACTTTGTATGTTTGCAAAAACACGACCAGATTGGATTGCTTTGAGAAATGGTAATATTGGTCCATGTGTCTTACTGTGATCAGCGTCAACGGCGAGGGATCTGCTTCAGTTGGCAAAATGACCTCTTTGTACAATGAGAAGTATTGGAACGTTAAAAGATGCTCTGGTCTCAGGTGAGTGAAATATGCACCACGGGTTTTTAAAAAATTCAATATTTTAGACCCTCACGATAATTTGGAGTCTGTCAATGTCGTTACTAGGATCTGGTCTGAAATTAAACAGAGTTATGGAATTTACAATAAGAGAAGGATTTTAAGTTAAGTATGTGCCAAAAATATGTAGGGAGTCAACCTAAAAAGAGGATTATTATTTTTTTAAATTATGAATAACTTCTCCACTTCTCTCCACACATCTCCAAGCAAGAAGACCTACAATGCTTTGTCTATAAGTATTCTTGCACAACGTTTAACGTATGCTATCCAAAGTTATATACCAAAAAAGATTTTACTACGAGGTGAACCAGAATATCTAAGGCCTGCATTATGTATTATATGTATATCTCATTAATACATCTCATAAAACGAGTGATATGACTAATAAAACAAGGTAATAATGGAATAGCAGATGTTCGGTTAAAAAACATTGTGCAGTATAATGTAAGACTGTCGGTGGCCAGTGATGTAATATGAGTAGATAAAAAATTGCTATATAAACTAATAATATTGAGAAATAATACTTAAAAAAAATAATCAGAAGAAATTGCTAAGTAGCTTGAATCTGAATATCTGAATATATACTTTGTATATATGACGTATGTGTCCAATATAATGCCAATTGAATTATATTTTCCAAAAAAGAATATGCAACGATCTAACACCAGCTTAGTAAGAAACACATTTATTTAAAACATTAGTAATTATATAACGAAGGAGTGAAATTTGAAGTGAAAACATGTTGCTGACAGTAAAAAGAAAAATATATAAATAAGAAGAAAATTTAAAAAAATTATTATTAATTAACATCAACAGTCCTTACGGAAAGATTCCTTATGGAAAAAAACTGCCCTTTGTTGCAGTCTCAAACAAATATTACAAAGAAAGGTTTACAAAACAACTGTTTACAAATATTCTAATTTTAATTTTAAGCTTTTTGTATTGCACATTTAACAAATTTACGACAGTGATAATATAAACAGTGATAATATAAACTAACCTCTTACGTTTTTGTTATTGCTGAAATTTGTGTGGTTTAGTTTTATGTACTAAATTTTGAATCTTTACTAAATTCATTTTTAGTTTTGATGTATGAAGTTTTAAAATCATTAAAAACTTTGTAATAGATAAACAGTTTTTGAGTCCGATATTTAAATATGGCTCATGAATTCATAATCTTATCTTAATAAATTGGAAAAAAGTAAGCAAAATAGTAACAATCTTTTACATCTTTTGTGTCATTTAAATGGCTTTTTGCAAAAACGAAACTTTTATGGATACACCTCGCACCGATCACCACCCTGACTGGCGCGGTATATGTACAAGTTTATGCGCCTGGTAGTTATGCAACCAGATGTTACAACTCGTTGTACTTGGTTGCATATCTGACAAATATTACTCCACGCTCAAGTGACAATCTACACGTACTATATCACAGTCCGCGCTGCGAAAGTTTATGGGGGTGACACATCCTGTATAGATCTAGCATCATTGGTCAGCACGAGCCCTCTTATAATTCGTTTCAGGCAAAAACGTTTCAAATAAAAGCTACAGTTGTTTCACTCCTCTATGATATAAATCTATTTTAATATATGTGTAGTGTGTGTCCCATTTCTTCCAGACATTATACGCCTTAGTTGTATAGCTAGACGCCTGTATATTACTTGACCTGCATTAGTATAATGCCTACATTAAGTTAACCAAATTTTATTGCATTACAATTATTCACTCATTAAAATTTTAAGAGCAAGTCGTAAACCGATCGATTTTTAGCAAGGTTACTTCATTGTTAAACAATACTCACATATCACATGTCTGTCATACATTTATAAGAAGAAACGCATCCTCAATATTTAAACTAGGTAAGAGAAAGACGTGTGACGATTTACACCCATTCAGTTAGACATGGAACATTAACGTCTACATGCTGATTGGAGCTATTACAAAATCAAATTGTATCAGGAATAAAAATGTTAAGCCGAATCCAACAAACCAACCCACTGTGCATCCAGGCATCTGATTCCAACAAGGCGGTGCCCCAGCACACTTCGGTCTGCAAGTTCGAGAGTATTTGAATAGAACTTTTCCAGAACAATGGATTGGTCGAAGAGCGCAGATTGAATGGCCTACAAGATTTCCAGACATGACACCAATGGATTTTAATAAATAAACACTAGATGATCCGGTGAAGCTAAAATTAGGAATGCGACGGCCAACATTTACGCAGAACATGTGAATCATTCCTTAGAAGCCTTTATTAACAGACTTCCCTACTGTCAAGAAGTAAATGGGCAACAGGTTCAACGTTTATTGTGATATTTCTCAAAAATATGTGTTATTGTATAACTTTGAATTGTTAGTTTATGTTTAGTTAGTTTATACACAATTTTGTTACTATTTTTGATTAAACTATACCCTGCTGTTTTTCTCTAAAACTTGATCTCCAGACATGACACCAATGTATTTTTTTCTGGCGAAATTTAAAAAGTGTTGTGTATGCAAATAGACCATAAACACTAGGTGATCTGGTGAAGCTAAAATTAGGAATGTGACAGCCACCATTTCCGCAGAACACGTGTAGCATTCCTGCAGGCTTTTATTAACAGACTTCCCTACTGCCAAGAAGTAAATGGGCAACAGGTTCAACATTTATAGTGATATATGTGTTGTATAACTTGATCAAAAATGGATCAAATCATATCAAAAATATGTGTTGTATAACTTGAGTGAGTTTATGCACGATTTTGTTACTATTTTTTATTAAACTATGCCGTACTGTTTTTCTAAAACAAGTATTTTGCAAATGATACCAACGTCAACATACCATGACACTTAAAATCGTTGTGATCGTGGTGGTTCTTAAGATCGTGGTGTTTCACAATTATTTTAATAAAATAATCTTTTTTTGATTAAAACTGTAATAACATATGTTTAACTAATTTACAACTTGATATTGAAAATTTATAAGAATGTCGATTGTACATGTTTAATTGACATTTTGTGTGAAGAGATGTTGTTGCCCTGTATGCTTGTTAAACTGGTTGTGAGCGGTGAAATTTAAATTTTTAAAAGATGTTAGTTGTGGTAATTAAAAGGTAAAGAAATAAGTAATAAATTATTTTTGAACTATTTTCCATTTAAGGATAACCATTTAGGTAGTGAGTTGATTTAAGGTGGTTTATAGTGTACATGGTTTTTTTAAAAATAACTGTATCATGCAGGATTTGTTAAATTTGTTTGTTTGTAAATTTGTAGATTTGTTAAACGGTGTAGCATTTTTGTCATACTCATGAGAATCATAATCACTTATAAAAAGTGCATGTAGGCAATATTGTTTTCTGTAGCGTGCGCAATTGTAGTTGCTCACAAATTAATTATTAAAACAAAAACTAAATGAGGATTAATTTGGAATTGTTTGTGCTTTTATAGAAAATTAATTGCTCTATTGGCCTGTTTTTGTTTTATTGGGAATAGTCTTTTATTCGCTATTAAAATCAACATAATTCTAATTTAAACCATCAATAGATCGATTTTAGATTAATAAACGGTGGTTTTGATATTATCATACGTAGAGATTGACGAGTAGAGGTTGGTGAGTAGTGGACACTTTTCCGAAAACTTACAACAGCCTTACTTCCAATTTCGCCCAACGTTTGGAAGATGCACGGGGTGGCACTAACATTCGTCATGAACAAATGTTTGACGCTTCTCAATCCAACATACGTCGGAGGGAAGTCGGAGAAATGTAAAGGTTTCCGTGGTGTTCGGGTGGTTGGCTACTAAGCGAGGCATGATTATGTTAACAGCCAAGAGGGGGATCTCGAGTTTTCTGCACGCGTTTTCAAGACGGTTTTCAGCACCTCCTCATTGAACGCTATGATCGTAATGTAGATGGTAACGGATTTGCTACCCTGTAAAAGCAATATTTGTAATCTTGGACAGGTGGTGAGCGTTGGACTTGCCTCAAGGATACCTTTTTTCGGTTAGGCGAAAATATTATGAGTGGTCGGGCCGAAATCGATAGAGAAATGCGCGCTCCTACCGCCACGGTTCGTGATGATGAGTTTGCGCAATGCTGACGTCAAACCCGCATCTATAATCCCGAAATCTATGGTTGGAGGGTCGAAGGTGAGATCCACAAAGGATCTCATACTAGAACAACCAAGAACGCCATTAGCAAATCTCCAATTGGGCAAGATCTCAGGTTTACCCACACCATCAATTCATAGTCAACGACTTTATCGTTAACCACAATCTGCAGACAACAGTCATCAGGTAGATCTCTTTCGTAACGTAATGTGACATTTCTCACTATGCTCAATCCTGGGCAAAGTTCTTTTGGTCTAGCAATACCATCGATTTTAAAGGACTGCAAAAGAAGGGGATGTTGGTAATTTACTGTGAACAGAAGGAGCGTAGAACAGGTTTAAATACCTTAGATGGTGGAGGTAGAATCCTAATATTAAGAACGTATGATATAATGTTCTGTACGGTTAATTTTTGGTTGTAAACTTTATCTTGGATATCTCATGGATATCATGGATATCGCAGAAGAACACTGGAAAAGGTGTTATTTTCACACCTTGAACCTTCAATCCCTCTGCCCTGCCCTCAACCTAACCCAACCAACTTCACGTATCATAACCAATACTTGGCACATGCGTGAAATGATGAATCGTCCAATCCATGATATTGATGTTGCCAGTACTCGATTGCTTGAGAACACTACTGATTACATTAATGCTTATTTTGATTAATATACTAATTTCTTTTGTGAATATATGCTGAAGATATGCTGCGGGCACACGGTATCGGTAAAAAAATTAATCATAGTACGTACCTACAAACGTTGAATGGATAATACGAATTATCGAATGGGATGCAAAACGTCTGTTTGCCGATGTATCCCTGCGAAGCTAGTTGGGCCTGGTGCATTGATCACCATTCGACGCAACGCTGCCCTTAAGGCTAGAAACTAGAAGCTAGAAATCTTTATCCAAACTCTGCCGCGTCGTATCGATTCATTTGTATGAATTATATGGGGAAAACTGAGTGACGAAATTAAAAAATGAAGCACCTGTGATCCTTAGTTGAAGATTAATATTTGAAAAAACATAAAAAAAAGATGCATCTGGAGGGTTAAATTCAATCCATTTTCTGGAAATCAAAAGCTGGATGTTCTCTGACAGCCATGGAAAAATCGATAAGCGTCGTTATGGTGGAAATTCGCTTGTTGTCTTGGATACCTTTCCAAGTTTACGAAAACAGCATTGTAATCACGTATTCTGAATTCTAATCATTTTACCCCGTGATCAGAAAGATCAGGATATACAAGGTAATAAAAAATTTAAGGCACGTAACATTAGGTATGTGCACTACAAAAGCAACACAGGAAAGGAAAAAAGAGAGCTAAATACTTTGATTTTATTTCTACTTATAGACTTAAGAAGATTGTGACGCTTTTTTGTTTCAATTTTAACATAAACGTAGTATAAAATGAATAAAATACAGCAAATTATTGCCAAAAGATCACCTCTGTGGCATCTCTCTCTGCTCGCCTACAGATATTTCACCCAAAATGAACACAGTAAGAAGCTTTCTAACATATCTTTGTATGTGTTTTAATTCGATAAAGTAAGAAAACGTTTTTTTGCGTCTCATTTGACACTAAACATCCACTTTTTGATGGTTGACTTACCACTTACCACTTAAAATTTAGATTTTCTAATTTTAAGAGCTGCTTTCGTTTCTCCTAATGTTTTAAATATAAACATAAATATTTTATTATTATTAATGTATATAATATAACATAAGTAAAAGTAAATGTATTTATATTATAATTGTGCCTATTACGTTTGATATGGCGAGAAATAAATAAAATAATTTCTTTTTAATCCATCTTCTGTTGTCATTACCAATGAAAAATTTTTGGGTTTGCTATTAAGTAATGTTATAGGCACTTTTTCGAATCCGGCATCGCATTCCTGTTTGATAGTGATGGTTTCTGGAAGAATGACGTCGCTGGAATTATACGTTAGTTTGTAGGTCATAGGTTGGCAACGCGTCAGCCTCATTGTTGCCAATGTGGGAACCATTTGATTGTCAGCAAGCAGTCTGGAAGCGAACTGCATACCGGGAGTTGTGCCTGTAATATTTTTATAGTATCAGCGGATAACAGGTACTATACGATCAAAAATGGTTCTTTACTCAGCCGTGGAAACTAAATGTTTTTTCTCATATAGATCAAGATCAATAGTGGAATACGAATTAAAAAAGGAACAAAAGGAACATCCTATATGTTATCAAGGATGCCGAATATTAAGAAAATGTAATTTGTTGACAATAACAAAAATCATCTGATAATGGTTGCAATCAGTGGTAACATTTTGTTTATGTGTAAAAAGGTAAATCACCAGATCACCAGAACCCAGCCAAAAGAAAACTCGGAATTTATTGTAATCTAAAACGAATTATACGAAGAATTTTTTTTTTTAATCTCAATATTTTGAGGTGTGCTGAATACGAATCCGAAAGCCATATCGGTTACAGAAAGGCTGTATCGTCAGGCTCGATCTTTTGATTTAAAACTCCTTTCCACAAGTGGGGAAGCGAATTGTAAATCAAAAGATCTCTGAAGCTGAGAGAACGTTCCTGAAATGGTACGTTCTCTCAATTTTAAGGGTTAAAACACACCAAGGATGGGGAAACATGATGTGCATTTCCACCAAAACGATCTTTTGGCGCGAAAAATTGGCCAACACTGCTGAAATCTGAAGCATATTTGAAGCAAAGTATATATTTGACCAAACTAATACGCATATATACCCGTTTTCGATTAAGGAATGGCTTATTAACCTCTTACCAACGACTCTTTTCCAAAATTCTTGTTCGCTGCCCTCTGTTATTTCCAAAATCAATCCTCTAACAGCATTCCAAAACATCGTATTTCTGCAAGGTATCCTTAAAATCTTCATAGGTTTTTCATGATCGATAACTCTAGGAAGTTTGACTTCCAGTGCTACCTCTTCTAGCCCTTTTTCAGCAATTTTCATCGAAATCAACACGGAGAAGTCGCCAACTTCGCTGTTTTTAAAAAACAAGTACACGTTCATGTCGATGTTCCTAATGGTGGTTAACATTCCATGGAGTGTACACAAGCCGTTTTTGTCAAAATGGTAACTATGATCTAAAGGAGTGAATCTGCCACTCCTTATTTTGTGTAAATGTTGAAGGTAACATATGTCATCCAATTCGGCGACAGATTCGATTGGTTCGTAAGACATTTGCAGTTCGTACGTTGCCTCTTGGTCGTACGGAGATTTTAGAATGAAGTTCACGTGATTGCATTCGTACAATTTCGCCGAATATGCTATTTTCGTGTTCATATAGGTTAAGTCTGGTGTCCCTATTAGGTCTAATACTTTATTTCTCGAGTAATGATAACCGTAACATTCTCCGGAAAGAAGGAAAGTCGCCTTAACGAGTTTGGCGAATTTTGCGTAATACGTTATGTAAATGTTAGACGACGTTTTCGGTTTGATGATATAGATGTCTTTATCCGTTGTAAAGTCTTTTGTATCGAAAGGAATAAACATCGGTTTGTAAGCAATGGAAAAGGTATTGCCGTTAGTTAATTTTAGCACGTATTGTTTTGTTTGCGACAAGCCAGCTTTGAATTCAATTGTTTGCATCGGATACATAGGAGGTAACACGTCGTATAAATAAGCGGAAAGCATCAACAATTGGACTGAGTGCAAACTAACGAAGTCTTTTGCAGATATTTTGTATGTGAACGTCAACTTTTTCCAACATCTCAGCAACGAATTGTGATTGTGATTGGTTTCTTCTGTGCTACTTGGAGGTGCGTAAACCTGTACGAAGTATGGCTTCAAATAAGGACAATAAATTAGTGTGATTGCCGTCAAAACAAGTCCGTCTTCAAAGCCTTCACCCAGAATGTTCACTGTTTTCTGTTCCAAATTTGCATCTGGCCACAAATCGTCTTTGGACGTATTGTAATGATACTCTAACCATCGCATTAAAATGAGTTCTGGCATACTGAAAACATTGGAGAAATTAGCTGAGTTCCTCATCATGTCCACAAACAGATCAGATGGATGATAGGTCCGCCCAACTGTTCCTTCTATTTTAGAATCAAACTCCATTTTCAATCGGTTCAGGTAAAGGACTTTGTACGTTTGCAAAAACAAGTCCAGATAAGATTGCTTTAAGAAATGATAATACTGGTCCAGCTGTCTTAATGTGATCAGCGTCAACGGCGAGGGATCTGTTTCAGTTGGTAAAATGACCTCTTTGTACAATGAGAAGTATTGGAACGTCAAAAGATGCTCTGGTCTCAGGTGAGTGAAATACGCACCACGGGTTTTTAAAAAATTCAATATTTTCTTATAAACCTTCACGATAATTTGGAGTCTGTCAATGTCGTTACCAGGATCTGGTCTGCAATTAAACAGAGTTATGAAATTTACAATAAGAGAAGGATTTTAAGTTAAGTATGTATCAAAAATATGTAGGGAGTCAACCTAAAAAGGGGATTATTATTTTTTTAAATTATGAATAACTTTTCCACTTCTCTCCACACATCTCCAAGCAAGAAGACCTACAACGCTATGTCTATAAGTATTCTTGCACAACGTTTAACGTATGCTATCCAAAGTTATATATGTAGGCCAAAAAAGATTTTACTACGAGGTGAACCACAATATCTAAGGCCTGCATTGTGTATTATACATCTCATTAATACATCTCATAAAACGAATGATATGACTAATAAAACAAGGTAATAATGGAATAGCAGATGTTCAGTTAAAAAGTATTGTGCGGTATAATGTAAGACTGTAGGTGGCCAGTGATGTAATATGAGTAGATAAGAAATTGCTATATAAACTAATAATATTGAGAAATAATACTTAAAAAAAGAATAATAATAAGAAATTGCTAAGTAGCTCTATTGAATCTGAATATCTAAAATTTTGATTGCTTGTAGAGGACGCTGGTGACCCTACTGTTCAGCCATATTTTTCCCTGAAACTTTTTCAGTCATTTTGGTTAAACATTATGATGAGAATGTTATTTTGGAAGCAACATGTAACACATTCTATTTCACTAAAACACAATCTCTGTGATAAACGCAGTTAAAGTTTGCACTATACCCTCTGCCGCTGACTTACGTTATTATAACTGTTTATCTAGTAGGCCTTTTCATTTGTTCATCACTCAGTCAAGCATAACTGCTAATGTTAAATCTTTGAGTCATCTCTATCCCCCTGATCCGAGCAAGAGTTTGTTTATGCCTAACATTCAGTGCTCTATCTTTAACATCGCACTCCAAGCAACGCGTCACTATTTCTGCAGGCTTGGCTGGATTAATGCCATAAAAACTGTTAATTTTTGAAATTAAGAAAAAAAATCAGGCATATCTGGGTTAATTGAAAGTATTAGTCTCTTCCTGTGGACCCCGATAATACAAAATCATGTAGACTTTTGCCTTTGATCTCTCTAATACTTTTGACACACACTGCATCAAAATCAGCACAGATCACATCCTTACTGCAAATCCAAGTGTTCGGCCATTTGTGGTCCCACTAAATTGATCATCAATTGGGCGTACGGTATGAACATGTTGGGTTGCTTCTTCGTTTTAGGATCTTTTTCACCCATCTCAACGGCGGCTATCTCTGTCGGAAAATCGAAGAACCGCTCCTGGAAGAACCCCTGCGTGCAGATCCACCTCTGACAGACGCTCACAGTCTTCTCCATGAATGCGTACCAGGCGCCTCCTCTCATCGGGAAGAACGGGTACGAGCTGAAAAACTCCACCTCGTACATTTCCTTGGTCCCAGCGTCGACTTCGTCAATCAAGACCTCCTTCGACGTCATGGATATTTCAGCGTCTCCCTTGGCGATCTCCACTTCTTTGGACACCGCGCACGTCTTCCACAGCGTGGTCGGCAGGTACGTTTGGCAAAACGCGTAACTGGTCAGGAACGAGTTCTCCGCGCAGCCGATGATCTGTGCCGTCCATTCCCCGCCGCACGAGCATTGAATGGTCACCGAGTTGTCGTAGATTTTGCTCTCCGTCGGCGAGCACAGAAACTTGATGCAGAGAAAGTAGTCGAGGGCCGAGGTCCTCTCGATGGAGTTCGTGTCCACGATCATCGCGAGGAAGTCGAGGTCGGTGGAGGCGGTCACGTGGCAGTCCTTCAGATGGTTCTTGAAGTTGAACCGCATCGAGCTCAGGGATTTGACCCCAAGTGGCAACGGTCTGGTGTAGTAGACCTTCTTCACGTCCGTGAAGTCGATGGGCGGGCTGTACTCCAGGTTGTCGAGCGGAATCAGCGTTCGCCGAATGTGGTAAATGCCCTTCTCGAACTCGATGGACGGCTGGATGCGAGTACCTTTGATGGTCCACGCACAGTAGTAGTCGAGACCGCCCAGAAGGCGCACGAAAATCGGTAGAAGGATTTTGTACGTCCCGTAGGCGTCGGGTTTGAATTTTACCGTCAGAATCGTCTCCTGTTTCGGCTCCAAGGAGATGAGGATCGCCTTCTTCAGCACCATCATATGAGTGCCGCTCTTGTATTCCAAATCGAAGGGAGGCTCTAAGTTGTCCGTTGCTATGCAAATATGTTGTGTATCGTTTTGAGGGTTTGATATCTGAAATGTTAAAATAGCGGGTGCCAACTCCAAAATCCTCCATTTTGGAAGAGACACAATTTTGTTGTGGTAATCCAAAATGAATCAACCAATTTCCAAAATCCATCCCTTCCTATGAATTTATTTTGAAAAGATCAAAGTCGTGGGACTGTTTCATGGTTTTCCTCCTTATACCATGTTACAAATAATTACCGCATTTATGCAAAGTATTTTGTTATTAGATTATATTCTAGGGGGAGATAATGACTGCAAATACACCTTTAGAGCCTGTATTAGATAGCACTAATTACATTTTACAGTTGCTTCAATTAAAAAGAAAAATGATTATCGTTGCAAAAAGAACGCGAACACTAGTTTAAGGAGAAATATTGCCAAAATTAGTTTCAATAAAAATTTGATAGTTATTTATTCATCAAGAATTTCACAAAGGGAAGATTTAAAATCAAGACTACGACCGATACATTTAATTGAAAATGAAAAAATAACCTTCATTTTTCTATTCTATACTTAACCAAATATGAACATGCGGGTAGTTATCTGATTTCCTTACATTATCGGCTATGTGATCTGCTATATGACATGTGATCTTTTCCTAATAGAAAATATGAGGTAGAGGCTGCTACAACTTTAACTTTTGACAACTAATCTACTTCAACGTCGTCGTTACGCTGGATAAGTTACTCACACGGAATGCACACTTGGAGAAAGTACTCCGAAAAGTCAGGCTGGCACTGTGGACTTGCCGGAAGATTTGTAGTAAAATCTGGGGTTATCCATCGGTCATTACGCCGATGCACAGTGGTTCCATATGAGGCCGTAGCTGAACATTGGCAGGACATTTATATCTTAATTTTGATTCCATTTCACCACTCTGTGATAGCTAGTGACCTAGTAGCTTCAGATATGTGATTTTTTGCCCCATACTTTTCATTATCTACTGTTAAATCATTTTAGGGAATTCGATTGATTTGCCTTATTTAGATATTGTATTAGTATCACTTGGTTGGGCACGTGGTGGGTTGAAAGATGTTAAGGTGAGTGGGGTAAGGGAGTTAAGGTTTATTAAAGAAAGGGCTTTACTCTACTTAACTTAACTGTCTACATTGTAACTCGTAAGACTTTTACATGAGACTAAGGCTCTTGACCCCAGACGTGAATCCAGATTTAGATTAACACTTACAGAAGACTTCTGACCACTGTGATGTGCCTTATACATAAATTAACTTAAATGTGCCTACTTGTCCCACTTATGAGGAAGGCAAAGATTGCGGGACTCTAGCGTAGGATAACCTTGCTGTTTCAGCATAACAATATTAAATAACAATCAACCGTAGTTCGTCACTTGTCTTTCTTTCTGGTGAAAAATAATCATTTCCCCAGACATTGCGACTAAAATATCACTAAAATATCAAATATAGCATTTTTAAATGTTGAATGCTGCAAAACCGTACTTCATTAGAGCATTGACGTATTGAAATCCGTCATGTCCGAATACGAACGCCATCGGAACCACTGTGAAGCGCATTGGGAAGCATGGGACAGTCTTTCAGGCCGAAATATTTGCTACAGAGCTGATCAATAAAAATATACTCAGGTGACTAAGCTCTATGATTGGCACTTGGACCCAACAACTAGGTTGGTATGGTTTGGTAACGAAAAGGCTGATTTTCTTGCCCAATAAGGGACTGAATCCCTCTTTATACGACCAGAACTATTTGGATGAATTACTATAGCTAATGTGAACACAACTATCTCAGCCTGATCGGGGGCAAAATTCTTCAAATCGTCTCATCCACCTTTGTATAGTGTAAACCTAGCTTTTGGTAAACGAGCAAATAGCACCCTCGGTGCGAGCCAGCGGTACTACAGACGTGTAACAAGAACAACACGTTGTAAAAGAGTTGATAAAATAAATAAATCTTGTTTTTAATTCATATGTGTTATCCATTCAGACAAGAAAAGGCAATAATAATACAGGGTGGCAGCGGTAAACCAGTGTAACTTCAACCAAAGCAGCAAAAAATTCATTTTGAACAAACCATCCCAATGGCTCTAATGGATAAAAAGATTCCAGCGATATATGGAAGTATCGGATATGGAAAGTAAATCAGATAAATACAAAATCAACACGCCTTTTTTATATGATGGGCGAAGAACAAATTCTTATTCAGTTCTCGTCAATTTCGGACACATAAGAAGATGTTGTGGCGCAGAAACGTGGTATTTGGGCGTTACAAGTTTAACTCTCGTGTTCAAAAGCAAAAAGAAATATAACTGTTCATAGTTTTATCACATCTTTGCATGTTTTTGTTTAGCATTATGATTTTGGCAGCCTGAAAGAGGCCTCATATGTGATTCAGAATCCGCAAAGGAAAGTCTACGCACGTTTCTAGGCAGTCATCGAAGTCTACACATCACAGTCTTCATCGGAGGAGACGGTAAGTGTAGACTTTTTGATACAAACAGGATTTTATTATAAATAAAATTGAAGAAATAATGTCAGCCTATTACCTCCTTTATCACTGCGTTTGGGAGGTATATGTTCAAAAGACCTCCGTTTGGAATATGATGCGCTCATGAGTACTTCTCAACTCAATTAAATAAACTTTTCTAATCTCCCTGAAGTACTGACTCATATTGATGATATTCTGATTCATTCCGATTATGTAGAAAATCATGACAAATATTCTAAAAAGACGTAGTGCAGAAGTAATTACCAAATGAAAACAAGCGTCTAATAGGAATAAAATCCGCATCATAGTTAGGCCATCTCATCTCAGAACAAGGAATTACTATAGATCCTAACCGAGTTGAGGCTGTAGAACAGTTCATGCTCATTTTGTGTGCGATCAATCTCAGAAAGCTGCGTTAAAAGAAATTAAAAGGCATCGTAAATACGTTTCATGTTTAGTTCATGTTGATCATACAAAGACAATCTTGATAAGTACATACTCTACATCATAGAATACTCTTCTCATTCAAATACTCATCTTCGAATACTTCTTGATAAGTATATACTCTTCGTTCTCGATTATTTTCATACGCTGAAGGAGCCTATCTGCAAATCGAGAGCGACTGAAAAATTAACAGAGTACGACTATTGAGATTTGGACTCTATCTTATTTGTTATAACTTACGCTCCAGGAAAAGACCGAATAATAGCAGATGCACTCGTAAGAAATCTCTCTATCAATTACATCGAAAAGTGAGTTTATGGGTTTGTTAACATACCTTAACTCCGTTGGAGAATGCTTTCACCCTTGATGAATAGAAAACTTAGATCTCATCTTCCACTACTCTCTAGTGAACTGAAGAGAAGTATCTGTACTGAATCTGCTTTGGGGATTCTAAAACACGGATTATTTATGAGAATGATCGTAATCAACTTCCAGAACCTCTACCAATATCACAGGCCCCACAATGTCTTGCCCGAGTATAACGAATTGCAATCCTAAAAAAGACAATGTGTGCAATGAATCAGAAAATGACCTCAAACCTGAAAGTAAAGTGACCTCCACATTGAAATGTTTTCCAAATATTATTATAACATCACCTGATGGTACTGCTAAGGAATAAACCTGGATGTCTGACTTTCTACATCCAGCTTTACACTATGTATAGTGTAAACCTAGCTTTAGGTAAGAACACGGCCACCGGGCATGTAATGTACGAGTAGAGAAGACGAAGAGTTGATAAAATAAATAAATCTTTTTTCTCAATCATGTGTGTTCTATTCGTGTACCTCTGCAGGGAAAATGAACAGGGCACAAAGCGCGCACTATGAACTATAACATTTGGAAGCACCCAACTAACAAGGGATCACAGGTAAGTGTGTCACCGATTTAAATGAAACTTGGTTGGTTTATAGGCTGATGTGGGGTAAGAACAACGGTAACCTTTTTAGCTGCGGAAACCCCCGTTTTCGGGGGGTGGAGCGCTCTATCGGCAACACAACCCTTCGCTATTTGCTTTAATATCTCCAAAACTATAAGACATATCAAAAAAAAAGTTAGGATACATATTTAACTGTTTTAGTAGTACTAAAGGATAGCGACAATAGTTTGCTTCGGACAATTATTGTTTGGCAGCAACAACCTCCACCCCCCATATTTATTTCAAATTTGAAAATTTTTATTTGCTAAAAAAATACAAGAAGTAGAGAAGAATCTGAAATAAATGTGTTGGCAGCAGTAAATGCTAACCCAAAAATCTCCCTGAGGGAAGTACAGTATCTTTCGGGAATCCCTAAAACCCAGTATTCAAAAATTATGTCCTAACTAATTATGGCTTATCTAAATATAATAATATCTTTAATCTTTTAGATCAATTTATGCATTAAATGCATTATAGTCCATTATATATTTTTAAACGTATTCAATCTGATATCGTACTAAAAAAAATTATCGGTATAAGAAGATGTCTTTAGTGCTTATCTATAGTTATTTATCATCCGCGGTATTAATAACATTCCTTGTTGAAACTTAATCCACATTAATCTTGACGTGGATAACTTATAAGCCATAAATCCTTGTCTATATAAAAGCCTTTCCAAATGCATATATATATATATATATATATAT